>JAJOOD010001427.1:0-29418 GCA_029582525.1 Solanum tacnaense
AGCTTGACTCTTGTTCTATGATGTCATTTTGAAATGGTTTGCCCTTAATCCCTATTTCCCGTTAATTAATGTTGAATGTACTTCCGCGACCGATGAAGAGTGATGACAAGTTTGAGAGGCTTGTTTGGGGTTCCTTCGGGTTCCTCATTCGCCATGTCACGTCTAGGCCCTAGGCTTGGGTAGTGACAAGACCTCCCGTAAATCATGGTACATGTTGGTGCCTCCTGGGTGAATGGAATACTGTGAACCATGGGCTTCTACTAAAATATGTTCCCTCAAGTCATCCACATTTGGAACATATAAATGACCTTGGTATCTAAGTACCCCATCTCACCCTTGGGAGAAAGCCTCAATGGATTTATTAAGCACCGCCTCTTTCAATTCTACCAAAATTGGATCAAGACATTGCTTGGCTTTCACATCAGCCACAAAAGACGATTCAGAACCATAACACCACCCTTGGTGGAGTCTACTAGTTGAACACCTAGTCGGGCCAATCTATGAATGTCTTGAATCAACTCTTTCTTTTCTTCTTCAATATGAGCAACACTACCAATAAATAACCGACTAAGAGCATCCGCTAACACATTAACTTTACCGGGGTGATAAAGAATACTCATGTCATAATCCTTCAATAACTCAAGCCACCTTCGTTGGCAAAAATTTAGATCTTTCTAATTAAATACATATTGCAAACTTTTTTGATCGGTAAACACATCTACATGTACTCCATACAAATAGTGTCTCCAAATCTTTAAGGCAAAAACGACCGCCACTAACTTGAGGTCGTGAGTGGGATAATTCTTTTCATGTATTTTAAGTTGACTTGAGGAATAGGCAATAACATTCCCATTTTGCATAAGCACACACCCTAGCCCAATTCTTGAGGCATCATAATAAACCACAAAACAATCCGTTCCATCCGGTAAGGTCAACACCGAAGCGAAAGTAAGTCTATCCTTCAACTCTTGAAAACTCCTTCCAGACACTTCAGACCATACAGACTTACCCTTTTTTGAGTTAAAGTTGTCAAAGGAGTGGCAATTTAATAAAAACCCTCAACAAACCTTCTATAGTAGCCGGCTAAACCCAAGAAAATTCTAATATCAAAAGGAGTTAAAGGTCTAGGCCAACTCTTGCCCGCATTCGTCTTCTTAGGATCCACCTCAATACCCTTACTCGAAACAATATGGCCAAGGAAAGATATAGACCATAACGAAAATTCACATTTGCTAAACTTTGCAAAAAGATGTTGGTCCTTAAGAACTTACAACAAGATCCTCAAATGATCAATGTGCTTGTCCTCACTCCTTGAGTAGATAAAAATATCATCAATGAACACAATCACTAACATTTAAAGGTATTATCTAAACACTCTATTCATTAAACCCATAAGCCGCCAGAGTATTAGTCAAGCCAAAAGACATTACCAAAAATTCATAAAGACTATACCGAGTTCGAAAATCTATCTTCGGAATGTCTTCATCTTTTACCCTCAATTGGTGATAACCCGACCAAAGGTCAATCTACCTTGCTCCTTGAAGTTGGTCAAATAAATCATCTATCATTGGAAGAGGATACTTATTCTTAATGATCATCTTGTTCAACAGACGATAAATACACATATGTAGACAACCATCTTTCTTCTTAACAAACAAACAGGAGCACTCCGTGGAGAGATACTTGATTGGATGAAACCCTTATTCAACAAATCCATCAATTGTTCCTTCAACTCCTTAAGTTCTGCTGGAGCCATGCGATAAGGAGGAATAGAGATAGGTTGCGTATCTGGAAAAATTCAATACCGAAGTCCATTTCCCGCTGGGGAGGAATACCGGGAAGATCATTAGGGAACACATCCGGAAACTCATTAACAACGGGGACCAATACCGAAGTTCAATACCAAAGTCCATTTCCCGCTGAGCCATGTTCCAGAATCTACATCCCTCACCCTAACTAGATGGTAAAAGCAACGCTTAGAAATCATCCCTGTAGCTTTAAGATAAGAAACAAACTGACCCTTAGGCATAGAATCCCCCCCCCCTTCCACTCTAGGATAGGCTCATTCGGGAACTAAAACTTGACACATGTTCTACAATCAATAGAAGCATAACATGAGTGAAGCCAATCCATAACCAAGATAACATCAAAATCTAACATATCAAGGTCTACCAAGTTAACAAGAGTAACTCTATGGGACAACCAAATGAGATACTTTCTATAGAACCTCTTAGCCACAAATCACCAACATGAGTAGAAACAAAAAAAGGTTCTAGCAACACATCTGGAAGAACATCAAACCTTATAGCCAGATATGGCGTCACAAAAGACAAGGTAGCACCAGGATCATGTAAAGCATAGACATCAAGTTGGAAAACTTTCAACATACCGGTAACAACATTCGGAGAACTCTCTTGTTCACCATGACTCTGAAGTGCATTGAATCGGTTTTGCTTAGGAGCATTGGAACCCACACCACTAGTACTAGCTTGCTTTCCCTCTCTTTCTTTAGCCGCAAGCATTGGGCTATCCCTCATTTTGTGAGCACTCTTACCACAACCAAAGAAACTATCCGTGACGGCTAGGCATTTACCCTCGTGGTTCCTTCCACACACAGTATAATTAGACCGAGGCAATGAAGATCCACTACCATTACCTCCTTGAGGCTTAGGGTTAGACACCCTATCTTGGTTTAACTTAGGAGGAACATTGGAGGAACCTTGACTGGAAAACCTATGTCGTAATCTAGGACGACCTTGTCCATCAGACCTAAAATTAGAGAAATTTCCATCTCCGGTCTTAGCCCTTTCTACCTCTCTAAAATTTTCCTTGAGTTTCTCCTCCTCAATTTGTTGTGCTTGCACCATGAGACGAGAGATGTCCATGTCATTAATGAGCATGGTGGTTCAACACTCTTTAACCACCATTTCAGACACATTCGAAACAAACTATCTTAGCCCTAGAATTGACAACCATAGTTGTAGCATAATTGGGCAATTGAGTGAACTTTAGAGCATATTCCCTCACATTCATACTTCCTTGTTACAGGTTAATGAACTCAAGCACATTGGCTTCCTTCAACTCAATAGAAAAGATACTATCAAGAAAAATGGCCTTAAACTTCTCCCAATCAAGAAGACCTGCATTTTTTGGTTTTCCTTCCTTCCATTGGTTATACCATATTTAAGCCACACCTTTTAGTTGATAAGTGGCCAACTCCGTTTTTCCCACCGCGTGACTCCCATGATCATCAACACCTTATAGACCTCATCAATAAAACTCTTGAGGATCTTCCGCAACGTTAGAACAATGAAACTCTAGAGGATTCATCCCTGTGAAGTCCCTCACTCTTGAAGCCGCCATACATACATTTGGGTTCATGGGAACCACTACCTCCCTATTGGCTTGGGCCATCATCAAATGAGCCAACACTTGAAAAGCAACCCTAACTTCTATATTCGACACTTGCTTGGCCAAATGATCAACCGAAACTTGAGGAGCTTGGGGAGGATCTTCTTGTTCCGCATTCTCCCTCACATTTCGTCTAGTATAGGCTCTTCGCGAAGCCATATCCTGAAGAACATAGGATAAGGATTAGGAGAGAGACTTTATATATTTAAATTCTATCGCACGACTTAAGAGTAATGAAAAAAGTGGAGTCTTTTCATCATCTTGTAGCCTCTCATTCATAAATATGGCACGCTTCACACTCATGTAACATGGAGTATAGAACCCCGAAGGATGCTTAACATAACCAAGTTTGTAATGACCCAGGGGTACCCTCTAGATGTAACATGGCGTATAGAACCCCGAAGGACTCCATATAAGCAAATTAACTCTCATAACATAATAAATAGAACAATAAAAGTAAAACAACAGTCCAAGTCCAAAACATTTTATAAAAGCAAAGCGGTAGTCTAATACACCTGTCTCATCATAGCCATCTAATACAGTGGAATCAAATCGTGCCTAGCCCATACATCATGTCCAAAAGAGGAATACAAGAAGAAACTAAACAATGAAAGTCTGTTCTTGAAGCATGAGGACTCACCAAAAGCTCAGAATATCTCAAAGCAACCTCTAGCCACGAAGCTGATGACCCTTGATGTGAGGCCAAAAATATATTTTCATATCATTATTTGCCTCACATTTAAAACCTATATTTTTCCTTTTTGAGTATGAATTTTATCGATTGCGCTAAATTGTCTATTTTATTTGTAGGAATAAATTGGGGTAAAGTTCAAGGAGTTTGGAGCTAAAATGAATTAAATATGGAAGATTATGGAAGGGAATCAAGCAGGCAACTGAATGGATTAAATTAAATATAATAATATATAAAACTTATATGTGGCAAAAGTGCACACTGTGAATTGGCAAATTTAAGATTGAACTATTATGCCACATGGAAGCCATCAAGGAACCAACATCAATTGTGCAGCGGTGAAACATTCTAGCATAAGCACGCGTACAACTAGGAAACTAATTCGTTTTGGTTTTGGTTTCCCAATTCGTTTTGGACTCAGTTATTTTATTTAGGGTTTTCTAAATCTAGAAATAGTCCATAGAAATAATTATTTGGGGGAGATTAATTAGAGGGCATTGAGTATAAAGTCATCAACACTATTTATTGTTCTTTCTTCATTCATTTCTTACAGATTAGTGACTAAACGCCCTTTTTCTGGGGCTGTAGCTACGGAATGAATGTTGATTATTGAAGGCTTTTTGAATTAATTTTTGTTTATCATTATAAGGTACTTTTATATTCTTTTTTTAGTATTTCACGCTTGATCACCATAGAAATAAATCTATTGTCTATTTTTAAAATTGGGAGAGGAGAGGGTAGATAGACCAAAGAGTATAGAAAGCTCGATCATCCATTATGTTGATGTGTGTTCAGGAGGGACGCTTGGACGAACAACTTGCTTGGTTATGAAACAAGATGAAATATAAATGCTCGCTAGTTAGGCATGCTATCCCCGCTCAACGATGTAGTTAGTTAGCTATCTGGAGTACACGACTACATGTCGAAAGACCTGACTCATACAATTAAACTTGTAAATCAGTAACTTGATAACCGAAATTAGTTCATTACCTGAGATACGAGACATGAAGTCTAACGCATGCTGCAACCCTATAATTTTCCAAATCACTATAAGTAATTTTATTATTTTATTCCTGCATTCTTTTATTTTAGAACTCTTAAATAAATAATTTGACTAGTATAATTTAGTAAATAGTTAATTGACAAGTCATTTGAGTTGGATAATCAGGTTCTTTTTAGAGCCACTATATTACTTGTGCGACCGCGTACACTTGCGTGTGCAATTGGGAGAAACATGTTTTTTTAAATTAGTATGTTTTTTCTGAACAATTATTTATTATTATTATTTTTTGAATAATTTGGCAGTCTTTTTGATATGGATGATTGGGATAAATCGTGGTTGGGTGATGAGAATCCTTATATAAATCCTTCTAATTTTTGTAGTAGACAACATTTGGATATCTAGTGTCCTATATGTCATATATGTGGTCATCAATATATTCATTGTAATGGTTTTCCTAAATCACATTCCCTTCCCCCAAACCCCTATTTATTCTTCTGTTATATGTGATGTTGGCAGGGGCGATTAAGTGGAGAATGCAAAAAAAGAGGCGCCTGATGAGTCCACAATTTAGACTCATTTAGGGCTTTATTTGGATATATTTAGTGTCCTCAAATGCTTATTTTGTGCCAATAACTGATGTAAAATCCTTGTTTTCTAGGTATTTGGATTGAGAACAAAGCATGGACACTAATGGGCAAAAAGGAACAAGCCAGCGGAAAGACGAAGAAAAGAAGGCATGTTGATCGTCTAATCCATTGGGCGAGTCACCGAGTGGCGATTAACTCACCTGAAGTTCCAGTGTGCCAAGCCCTGAAGGAGAAAATCAAGTCGGCGAGGGAAAGGAGTAGTCGATGAGTCACCGAATGGTTCCATGATGCATTGTTAGATCGCCTAAAATTGCAGAACTTGAAGATGCTGAAGACCAAAGTAAAAAGGTGATGGAATTGACCAAAGGGCGGATCGCTGAGTTGATCAGCGATCCCGACTTACTGCGCCGAATGGCCCTTCACATCATATTTTTGGCGACTATATATACATTTTTGAATTCATAGTTTAGTATCAATTTTTATAATATAGAATTTTTGGAGTTAGAACTGTGAGTTTGGAAACAAACTTTTTCTTAACTTTGAAGAATTGAAGTTTTCCATTTTTGAGAAATTGGAAGTTAGATTTTGATATTCTTTAATTTGGACCTTTGTAAAGACGAAATTAATCTTACCTAGTTGATGGAAACACAATTCGGTAATGATTTCTATCTTTTAATAATGTCTAGCTAAAACCCCAATTCTTGGGGTATGATTATGTTATTATGGGTTGATTTAGCTTATGGGTATAGTTAATTTATAGTTTAAATGTTGTTTAAAAGTTATTTCAATCAATAATTGTGGTTTAATTTAAAGGTTTGTAGTTGCAAATACAAATCTACCTTCGTATTTTTGGTTTGCTCGAAAAAGAGGTTTTAAAAATCAAGATTACTGAAATGATGGTCTATGGGTATTGGGTTGTCATGGGTTCAGCTCGAGAGAATGAATCCTAACCCCTTTTCCACACATTCAGCTCGAGAGAGTGAATGGACTAAAGCGTAAAATGTTCTTAATTGTTGCTTGTTGGTGTTCGAAAGAAACCAACTTGATTCGGGGTAAATTGTTCTAGAGAAAGTTTATCCCCACTAAAGTCTAACTTATTCACTGTTTTACTGCTATTTACTATTAGTTGCAATCACCCATTTGTCTACCTTAGCTTATAATCTAATCACATCCCAAGAACTCGTCTCATTACTTATAAATTCGAGTCCACAATTTGGACTCATTTGGGCTTTATTTGGATAGATTTAGTGTTCTTAAATGCTTATTTTGTGCCAATAACTAATGTAAAATCCTTGTTTTCCAGGTATTTGGATTGAGGAACAAAGCATGGACACTAATGGGCAAAAAAGAACAAGGCAGCTGAAAGAACGATGAAAAAAAGGCATGTTGATCGCCTAATCCATTGGGCGAGTCGCCGAGTGGCTATTACCTCACCTAAAGTTCCAGTGTGCCAAGCCCTGAAGGAGAAAATCAAGTCGACGAGGGAAAGGATTAGTTGGCGAGTTGCCGAACGGTTCCGTGATGCATTGTTGGATCGCCCAAAGTTCCAAAACTCGAGGATGTTGATGGCCAAAGCAAAAAGGCGATGGACTTGACCAAAGGGCGGATCACCGAGTTGATCGGCGATCCGGCCTAATTACGCCGAATGGCCTTTTGTAGCATATTTTTGGCGACTATAGATACATTTTTGAATTCTTAGTTTAGGATCAGTTTTCATAATATAGAATTTTTTGACTTAGAACTTTGAGTCTGGAGACAAACTTTCCCTTAGCTTTGAAGAATTGAAGTTTTACATTTTTGAGAAATAGGAAGTGGGTCTTTGAGATTCTTCAATTTGGACCTTTGTAAAGATGAAATTAATCTTACCCATTTGATGGAAACACAATTTGGTAACGATTTCTATCTTTTTGTGATGTCTAGCTAAAACCTCAATTCTTGGGGTGTGATTATTTGATTATGGGTTAATTTAACTTATGGGTATTGTTAATTGATAGTTTAAATGTTGTTTAAAAGTGATTTCAATTAGTAATTATGGTTAAATTTAAAGGGTTGTAGTTGCAAATGGAACTCTACCTTCATGTTTTTGGCTTGCTCGAGAGAGAGGTTTTAAAACCAAGATTACTGAATTGATGGTCTGTGGATATTGGGTTATCATGGGATTAGCTCGAGAGAGTGAATGGACTAAATCGTAGCATGTTCTCAATTGCTGCTTGTTGGTGTTCGAGAGAAACCAACTTAATTCAAGGTAAATTGTTCGAGAGAAAGTTTATCCCCACTAAAGTCTAGCTTATTCACTGATTTACAGTTATTTACTATTAGTTGCAACCACCCATTTGTCAACCTTAGCCTATAATCCAATCACATCCTAAGAACCCGTCTCATTACTTGTTAATTTGGGTTATTTGTTGTTGTTGTAGCTGATAATTACAACCAAAAACCACTTTTCTTGGCACTTGTGTCAACCCCTAATTTGAATTATGTTTTAATTCGTAAATATCTACTCATATGGTTGACTTGAACATATTCATACTTCGCTCTTGATTCCCAAACACGTACCACTTCCTGTGGGATTCGACCCCAACTACTTTAGTTAGGTTATATTACTAACTAATGATCGTTGACGTTTAGTATTGGATGAAGTGTCTTTGAAACGTTATTAATCAAAATGGCGCCGCTGCCGGAGAGTGGTGTTGGTTTAGAATTTTTAGCTAAGTTGAATTTTGTTCTTGTTAGTCATAGTTGAACTTACTTAATTTTAGTTTTGTTTTGCTTGTTTGTGTTTTGAAACAGGAAGTATGAGTGTGAACGGAAGAAATGGTAGCCAAGTAGGCCACCAAGATTACATCGGAAACCTCAACGATGTCAACAAGCCAAATACTAATGACCCCCATCTACTGGGTGGATTTGGTGCCATTCCCTTGCCTCCTCAAGAAGGGAACGTTGTGGTCCATATTAAAAGTACTATGTTACAGCTCTCGCAATTAAAGGGGCTATTCGGTGGTTTGTCTCATGAGGATCCTGAGAGTCCACAAATTGGACTCATTTAGGGCTTTATTTTAATAGAAGCAGTGTCCTTAAATGCTTATTTTATCTCAATATCTAATGAAAACTCTTAAGTTTCAGGTATTTAAAGTTTTAGTGGAAGCATGGACTTAGGCACAAAATAGAACAGAAAGGCTGAACAGAATGAACAAACTAAAGCCTGAGCATCGCCAAGCACACTAGGCGAATCACCGAAGGAATGTACTTAGCCCTTTGTTCCAGTACGCGAAGCCCTGAAAGAAGTGGATCAAAAAGGCGACGAAAGTAGCAGTTCGAGCGTCGCCGATCAGTTCCGCGAAGCAGTGCTATACCACCCAAGGGTGTAGGACGCAAAGATGTTGTAGGCAAGCACAAAAGGCGATGAACCAGATGATGGGTGAATCGCCGAGTCGATCGCCGATTCCCACTTACCTCGCCGAACGATCCACCGCAACACTATTTTATGAAACTATAAATACTAGCTCTCTATTAGTTTTAAAGGGATCCAAACATAATTATAATTTTTAGACATTAAACTTAGCTTTTACATTTTTTCTCTCAAGTTTGGAGAGTTTTTTTGGAAGACTTGAAGAAAGGAGTTAATCTTCCCCAAATTGGAAGTGGGTCTTCTCTATTCTTCCTTTGCTTAAATCAAGGTTTAATTTCTTAGACCCAGTTGATTTCGTTATCATTTTAGGTATAATTGCTTCTTTCTTGATGTGTGGCTAAAACCCCCCATTCTTGGTGTGTGATTTAGCCAATATGAGTTAAGATTATCGTTGGGGTTTGCTTGCTGATAGGTTAGATGTATTTTAATGGTGATTTCATCTAGTGTTTGTGGTTTAATTTAATGGGTTTGTAGTTGCAAAATACAAAACCACCCGTGTTTTTGGCTTGCTCGAGAGACAGGTCGTGAGACCAAGACCGCTAGACTAATGGCCTAAGGAGTGGGTTGACATGAGGTTCAGCCCGAGAGGGTGAGCCCTAGTTCCATATCGTAACACTCATCTGGAGAGAGTGAGTGGGGTAAGGCGTAGGCTGGCCTTCATGCAGCAAATGGGTGTCCGAGAGGAACCCATTTGAAACGGGGTAAGTTGCTCGAGATAGAACTTATTTCCATCTAAAGCTTAGCCTAGTCACTATTATCTTGCAAATTTCCTATCGTAAGCATGTACCCAACGATTTATATTAACTTGTATTGCGGTCACACCCCAAGAATTTCTCCCGATACTTGATTTTGTTGTTATTTTCGTTATTTTTACTATACTTGTGAAAAAACTCCATCGTTAATTGACACTTTTGTGTCACCCATTGATTTACTTCGTTTTTATTCGTAAATTTCTTTGACTACAACTAATTAGAATAAAATTCTAATTATCTACTATTTTCACTACCACTCTCTTGGTACATAACCCCAACCCTTGGTTGGGTTACTATATTATCGATGATCGTAGACACTCGAACCGTAGTTAGTGTCGTTGGTCAAGATAAGCATCAAAATGGTGCCGCTGCCGGGGAGTAGTGTCACATGAAGATGTAGTTAACCAGAGCTCTTTGTTCTCTTTAGTGTAGTTTATACTAATTTTACTTTTAGTTTTGTTTTTCTTTTGAATTGTTTGTGTATGCAGGTCCTCTGAGCATGATAGAGGGAGTGGGTGGCAAGTCAGTTTAGGCAGATCAAGAAGTCGAGGGTGACTTCAAGCTAACTGCGCTGGTATCTCAACTACATGACTTGACCACCAAAATATTTGAGGTGGAAAACCAGTGCAAACGCCAAGGGAGGTACATACCTCCATAAGGTATTGGACGAAATGAGAGAGAATGTTGAAGCATTGAATCAATTGATTGGATTTCATTCTAGATCAATCCAGCACATCAGATCACGTTTGCAATTCCTCAGCTCCATCCAAATGACATACTTGGGCTACCTTGTGACACTAGGTCTATCTCCAATAACAGAGAGTGAGGCAGGACCTATGTCAAGCCACGACGTTAAATAAGGCTCTTCTTGGGAGGCAACCCAAGGGTTTAAATGTTAGGATTTTACTTTTATAAATAATGGTGTGTTAATGTTGCAGGTTGAAATGAGGACAGTGTGGAAAATTCGAGGTTGGCGAGTAGAAAGTTCATTCAGCGTGTCGCTAAACAGGTCGGCGAGCCCTACTGAATTCCGCCGTTTGGCTAAACGCAAGAGCATTGTAGAGCTTGTAAAACTCGATGAACTCGTAAAGCAGCTCGACGCATCGCCAACTAGTTCGACGATCTCAATACAGACCACCCATCTTACCTCCCAGAATATGTATGATTTTGTAGAAAAGGCGGGATAAAAGACCGCTCGGCACATCGTGGAGAAGTTTGGCGAGTGCGACTAACGTCGCCGAATGGACAAGAACTGAACGGTTATATAAATGCCAAAGGTCAAAATTTTGAATCTGTCACTTTCCCTCATTTCAAACTCTCCAAACACACACCAAAGGTACTTTTCTTAGATTTTTATTGTAAATTAGTATTTTAGTTGGTCATTAGTGCTTGGGGTTGGATTTCTTTGCTGCCTAGTGTTACAAAATACTATTTGATTGGCATCGAAGGTTAGTCTTTGAAACCCCGAATTGAATTTTGCTAATTTTGCTCTCATTTGCTAGTATAGTATCAAGATGAAGTGTGTTGGGCCTTTCTGATAGAAATAGGTTGGTGTGATGCTATTGTTAATTCGACAATTTTGCCTATAATTGCTTTAATAGTCGAATGCCTTAGTGTTTGTGCTTTGATTTGAATGAACGTGATATGGGTGTGGCATATTAGTTGTTAGGTTGATTGGGTGAAGTCTAAGTAGCCCACATTTGCGCTAAATAACAAAAATTGCTCT
Organism: Solanum tacnaense; assembly: GCA_029582525.1. Lineage (NCBI taxonomy): Eukaryota > Viridiplantae > Streptophyta > Magnoliopsida > Solanales > Solanaceae > Solanum > Solanum tacnaense. The sequence goes on from JAJOOD010001427.1 coordinate 11,580, forward strand.
ATGAAGGAATGGGTGACAACATTCTTAAGGGTAATCGTAGTTAAATGGCAAAATTTGGCAAAACCAGAAGAAGTCTGAGTATTCCAAGGTGATGGGAAGTATGGGTCTTAGGTGAATTTCGTGTTTGCATGCTTTGATTTTTCTTTTGAAGATCATAAGGTCGGTTTCGAGAGTTGGGTTAAAAAATGGGCACGTTGTGTCATTCAGCGAGCTGGGTCGAGCTTGCCAAAAGATTCGGCGGTTCGCCTACTGGTTATAGACCTCCCTTAACTCATGTCCTTAGTGTTGTAAGCTCTGTAACTTTCGGCAGACACATTCATGATCGCCAAAAGTAGTCGGCGTCTCACCGATAGGACTTTTGATCGCCCTTTGCATGCCCCTTTTTCCCTCTTTCGCTATATCCTTCAGCGGACAACTTTTTCATCGCGGAGTAGACTTTTCCATTGCCAATTTTGCTAGATTGAAAGCTAATCCACTTAGCGAGCTCGACCTAGATCGCCAAATAGGTTTGGCGAATCACCGAGTGGAACGGCGAACCTGTCTGTAACAATTTTCTATGTTTGAATTTGATTATTCTTTTGAATAATCAATTTTTTTGTACATATGGCACGAAACAACTTAAACACGCAACCCCAGAAAAAGGCAACACATGGCATACGTATAAACGAATGAGGATCAAACTCTCCAAAGAGAAGATGAGATGAACTCCCGCAAGAAAAAGGCAAACGAATGAAACATGTAGCTAAGAAAAAAGTAGCTATCGACGCCCAATTTGAGCAGTCCGAGCCTGTAGATGATCAGTCACTGATCCAAAGACAGAACAGGCTCAGAAACATGCCTCAACCCTCAGCCAATAGGGTCTCAGCAGATGCTGCTACTCCTACCAGGGACACACAAGCTGCAGCCACTCCTGAACTAGCCCCAGAGCCAGCACAGGCACCCCTAGTTCCCCCCACACCTATCATCGTACCTCAACCTCGGATGATGAATGGATTGAAGGGTGATGGGGTCCGAACAATCATAGAAGAAAAGCTTTTGTCGGTGGAGGGGTTGGAAAGATATGCTAATGTTATGGCTACACTTCGCTTCCACGAGTTTGAGCAGTTCACTATACCCCGAGGCCCATACATTCCCTCTTGGCTTAGGGTGTTCTACACAACCTATAGAGTACTGGTGCCTAAGAATAAGAAGCAGGCGAGTGAGTTCAGACCAGTGAGGTTAGTTACAGTCAGAGGCATGGAAGTAGAGTTCCACAGTGAGCATATCAATGCTGTGATGGGAAGGCCACTGCACTCTGCACATCCCTATGAGGGATTGCCCCTGCTGCATCATTAGACTATCTGAAGGGGTGGTTGGCTCCTATGATTTCTGAGGAAATCGACAGATGGATTGGGGTTGGCGCTCCTATTGAGAAGAGGGATCTGACCTTCCTCCTCTTCACAGGACCCAGGTGCTTCTTCGTCCGACCAGCCGATCAGATTCACTCAAGGTATGATCCTAAAGCTGGGGCGTTTGGCCCAATAAGACAAGGCACGGGCATCCAGACTGGAGAAGTAAGTCCCAGGGATGATCGAGAGAGCTATAGCTGCAGCACATGCCCCCATCCAGACCTCTATCGATGCTTTGACTTTAACGGTTAAAGCTTGTGAGTGGAGACAGAGAGGTCATCTGAGGAACGGACTTTGCAAGCCGATGTTGCAGATCTACGGTGGGACGTAGACTATCTGAAGTCTGTTGACTTCAATGACTTGATGAGAACCGCTGAGGATCGGGATGCACCTGGAGATACAGAGACTGGCGAGTAGTTAGTGACAACACAAGAGAAGGAGACGAGAGATCACCAGGAGGAGAAGAGCATCTTGGGAAATCTGCCAGATCTGGTAGGGATAATTGTGCAGTCGACGACCCAGACATCGCCTACTGAGATGTCCACAGCCTCCCCCACAGAACCTGGCACTGCTGCTTATGCTGAGAGTACTCCGGGCACTGATGCCCAATTACAGACTACAGCTCAGAGTTCTTATGCCCCAACAGGGGAAGAGGCTGCATAGACAAGATTTTTCTTTATCTCTCTCCTTGTTTTACTGTGAATTTACTTTTGGATACTTTTAGTTACATTTGAGGACAAACGCTTTTATTTGTGGTGGAGTGAGGCCCACCTTGTTTGCTTGATTATGGTTATTTGTGTTTTCTGTGTACATTTGGGTTGTCTGTTTTATACTGCATTTTTAAAATTGCTTTGCGATTGTTTGAGCTTATGGCTCCTTTTGGTTTAATTGCAAAATAATTTTGACCCTTACAAAAAAATTTCATTTTTGAAAATTTTCGCCACCTCTTATGTTGAAAGTGGTTGTTCTTGTACAAATTCAAGTCTCGATCTCGATCAATACCGATGACTTGAATAGTGTTCTCAATTGAACAAACATGACTCTGCGACTACGACGAGACCAAATGAAGTTGCATAGATAGTATATGAACTCTTTGCATGTCGTTGTGATTAGCCATTTATCGAATTAATTCTCTGGTAATGACCGTTGCACATTAGAAAAATTGTATAGTATTGTTTGACTTAAGTGTCGATGCCTTGTCTAATGAGCCTACTTTGAACCATGCATTAATAAACATAGAATTTTCCCTGTTAGTCTGATTGATTTAGTAAGGTGTGCTCTTGAGATGATCTTAGACAACTTTTGAAGAGTGTGAGCCTATTTGACATATACCTATTTTGTGGCCTACCCGTGAGCATGTGAAACTCTCTTGAACACCCTTTGAGCCTTACCTTTCTTTGGAAGAACCTTGATGAACCCTAGACCTTACTTGATCCACCACCTATAATCCTCTTGATTTGTGGTTTAGTGAATAGCCAACTTAGGCCAAAAGCCTAAGTTGTGGGTGTGGTGAAAAGGAAAAAGAAAAGTCAAGAAGTGCAAGAAAGTCTCCTGAACATATTGTATTACAAACCAAAATGGAAACCCTCGATATAAAAAAAATAGAAAAAGAAAGAGAAAAGAAAAGAAAGAAAAAGAAATTTGTGGAATAAAAGTGCAAAAGAAACTGGGTTTCCAAGCAATACATGGAGAGAAAATAATAAGATGACTTATGAGCACTAGAAGAAAAATTGAGAAAGGAAAGGAAGAGGATGTTTTAAGAACATCACATATCACGAGGATGAAAGTCACTAAGACTAAATGACTATACCTTTGCACCCAGCCCCATTACAAGCTTTGTAAAGACCCTTTGGATTTTGAGTGAGCCGAACCGAAGGTTGATTGGAAAATAAGGGCACACCTATGGGTGAAAGTGTGTATTGTGTTCCTCTTTTTGAGTGTGTGCGTTGCATCTGATTTCTGATCTTAAATTGATTAACCTCTGTGTGTGAATATGGAATCATTCTTTGTGTGAGGGAATTTAGATACTTTTGTTGAGCTTGAACTTGCATAAGTAGCAAGTATTGCGAGCAAGAGAATCTTTGGTAATGGTGTGTCACAACTTGAATCTTTGAGTACACAATTGATCTTTGCATGAGTAATTTGAGTCTTGTTGTGTATGTTCATGATTGAGTCTTGTGTAGCACTATTTGAGACATCCCTTTTTGAACTGCTGAACTTGAGTTTTACTTTAGGACAAGCAAAAATTTAAGTTGGTGGTGTTAATGAGTCCACAAATTGAACTCATTTAGGGCTTTATTTTAATAGAAATAGTGTCCTCAAGTACTTATTTTTTTCTCAATATCTGATGGAAACCCCTAAGTTTCAGGAATTCAAAGTTTTAGTGGAAGCATGGACAATTAGGTGCAAAAAGTAACAAAAAGGCTGAAAAGAACAAAGAAACTGAAGCCTGAGCATCACCAAACACACTTGGCGAATCGCCGAAGGAGCATACTTCGCCCTTTGTTCCAGTACGCGAAGCCCTGAAGGAAGTGGATCGAAATAATGATGAAAGGAGCAGTCGGCGTGTCACCGATCAGTTCCGCAAAGCAGTGCTATACCGCCCAATGGTCCAGGATGCAAAGATGTTGTAGGCAACCACAGAAGGCGATGGGCGAATCGCCGAGTCGATCCTCGATACCCATTTACCTCGCTGAATGATCCACCGCATCACTATTTTCTGAAACTATAAATGCTAGCTCTCTATTAGTTTTAAAGGGATCTGAACATAATTTTATTTTTTAGACTTTAAACTTAGCTTTTACATTTTTTTCTCTCAAGTTTAGAGAGGGTTTTTGGAAGACTTGAAGAAAGGAGTTCATCTTCCCCAAATTGGAAGTGGATCTTCTCTATTCTTCTTCCTTAGCTTAAATCACGGTTTAATTTCTTATACCCATTTGATTGCGTTATCATTTTAGGTATAATTGCTTCTTTCTTGATGTGTGGCTAAAAACCCCATTCTTGGGGTGTGATTTAGCCAATATGAGTTAAGATTATTGTTGGATTTTGCCTGCTGATAGGTTAGATGTATTTTAATGATGATTTCACCTAGTGGTTGTGGTTTAATTTAATTTGTTTGTAGTTGCAAATACAAAACCACCCATGTATTTTCGGCTTGCTCGAGAGAGAGGTCGCGAAAGCAAGACCGCTAGATTGATGGCCTAAGGAGTGGGTCGACATGAGGTTCATCCCGAGAGGGTGAGCCCTAGTCCCATATCCTAACATTCAGCTAAAGAGAGTGAGTGGGGTAAGGCGTAGGCTGACCTTCATGCGCCAAATAGGTGTCCGAGAGAAACCCATTTGAAACGAGGTAAGTTTCTCGAGAGAAAACTTATCTCCATCTAAAACTTAGCCTAGTCACTATTATCTTGCAAATTTCCAATCGAAAGCATGTACCCAATGATTTATATTAACTTGTATTGCGGTCACACCCCAAGAATTTCTCCCTATACTTGATTTTCTTGTAATTTTCGTTATTTTTACTATGCTTGTGAAAAACCCCCATCGTTAATTGACACTTTTGTGTCACCCATTGATTTACTTCATTTTTATTCGTAAATTTCTTTCACTACAACAAATTTGAATAAAATTCTAATTATCTACTATTTTCACTACCACTCCCTTGGGACATGACCCCAACCCTTGGTTGGGTTACTATATTATCGACGATCATAGACACTTGAACCGTAGTTAGTGTCGTTGGTCACGATAAGCATAAGATCCCCATGAGCATATTAGAAACTTCGTGGATGTTTGCAGACCGTTCTCCTTCAAGAACATATCCTAAGAGTCGGTCTGGTTGATGTTGTTCCCGTTCTTTATGATGGGAGAAACATGTAAATGAATGGCTGAATTGCCGCGTGAATCAATCAGTTCATGGGAGGAGCTGGTCATCGTATTTCAAGTGTGATTTTTCCCTCCTTCGAAGATAATGAATCTTCGGGACAACATTCAGAGCTTTAAGCGGTTGGAGAGTGAGCCAATTCATGAGACTTGGCTGCGATTAAAGAAGTTGGCGCTACAATGCCTAACCCATGGTTTACGTAACAACGTTTTGCTGCGGTATTTTTACTGGAGACTTGACTCGGTAAACAAGGGTGTTGCTGACCAACTTTCTCCTGTGGTTTGATGCAACAACCTTATGTGATAGCAGCTCCGCTCTTGTATGACAAGACCACTATCAATTGAGTTTGGTAAACCCCTGAACACTAGGTCTCTCCTTTCACATTCAAATTGACCAAAGAGCAGATGGAGAAAGACCAAGAAATGGACCAGAACATGGCCAAGATCATGACACAACTTGACATTTTGTCTAAAAATGTCATGGGAGTTGGTGCTCGGAGTGTTAATGCGTGAGTGTTGGGTGTGTGAATCCCAAAGAAGCCAAGTTTGACGCTTTGTATAACGAAGAGGTGAATTTCCTTGCCAACCAAGGTGGTGGTTATCGCTCAAACTACTCGAGGCAGGGTGGTAACCAAAGTTGGAACATGGATGAAGTTTGGAACGATCGTGATCGAGAGTGGAGGGATCGAAATCCCATTTGGAAGGATAGGGAGAAGGATAAGTATGTGCCTCCCCACGAGCGTCAAAAGACAAAGGATTCGGAAGGTGGCCGGTCTGAGGATATGCTCTTTCTTATCCTCAATAAAGTTGAAGGGTCAGACAAGAATTTGAAAGAAATGAAAGAAGATGTGTCTACCCTTAGCCAGACGGTTACCTCCCATTCCATCTCGATCAAATAGTTGGAGACCCAATTGGGTCATATCTTGTCTCATCTAAACCCGAGACAACAAGAGGGGATGCCTAGTGATACTATGGCCAACCCCAAGAATGAGGTTTGAGTGTGGACTTGAATCGTGTCGCGACGATAACTAAGGCGCTGCTTGGGAGGCAACCCAAGTTTTATTTGCTTTCTTTTTGAGTTTGAAATAATGGTGTGTTAATTGTGCAGGTCAAAGTGTGGAAGGAGTTTGAAAAGTGCATGTTGGCGAGCTGAAAGTCCAGTCGGTGACTCACCGAAGAGGTCGGCGAGCCCAACTTGGACCGCCGTTGGACTCAAGACATTTTTTAGTTGGATCTGTAAAACTCGGCGAGCCCATGAGCTGATCGGCGAATTCCCGACCAGGTCGGTGATCATGACTTTGTCCACCGTTTGGAACCCCACACTAACTGGAGGTCCTATAAAATTTGGTGAGATAAGTGTTCACTCGGCGTGTCGCCGACTTGGTCGGTGAGCAAAACTTATGTCACCGAATGGGCGAGAACTTGACGGTTTTTAAAGGCCAAAAGTTTAAACTTTCAAACTCTTTCACTTTCCTTCACTTTTGAACTTCGCAAACTCACACCCGCACAATATTTTCCATAGTTCTTGCATTTTTATCGTATTTTCGTCGTCAAGTTTGTGTTCGGAGTTGGATTACTTTGCAACCTAGAGTTTCAAAGTATTTATTCGGCATCTAAGGTTGGTTTATCGAACCCCGAATCCATTTTTAGCAATTTTGACTCTTATGCAATTGAATTTGTCTTAGTGATGTGTGATGGGCCTCTCTGATAATAATTGTTTATGTGTGTGCTTTTGTTAATTTGAATATCTTGCCCGTAATGCTTTCATTGTTGAGTTCCAGAATGTTTCGTGCCTTAAAATTGATTAAAGTTGTGGGGTTGTGCTTGCATGCTGTTGGATCTAGTTGAGTGAAATCTAAGTAACCCACAATTTGTACCAAATGACGTTATTTGCCTAATAATGGAGCGGTTGACGTTATTCCTAAGGGCAAAAGTCATCAAATGGCCAAATTTGGCCAAATCGGGAGAAGTCTGAGTATCCCAGGGGAATTGGTGTAATGGAACTTAGTTTAATTGTAATAGTGCATGTTTTGATTTTGTTTACGGTGGCTGCGGGGTTGAAATTGGGAAGTTGGGTTGAAAGTAGGCACATTGGGTCGTTTGGCGAGCTGGGTCGAGCTCGCTGAACCGCTCCGCGGTTCGCCGAAAGTCCCTTTATCGCCTTTAATTTCGTGTTTAATTGTGAGTTGGGTCTGTAACTTTTGGCGAGAAGCTTGAGGTCGCCAAATGCACTCAGCGACTCGCCGAAGGTCTTCTTTGATGTCCCTTCGTCTGCGCCCCTTGTCCTTAATTGGACTATAACTTTTGGTTGGCTTATCTTTGCTCGCCGAATGCTGTCGGCGATTTGCTGAATGTTGTTGGCGATTTGCCGAAAGGGCTTTCCCATCGCCGACATGCCTTTTGTCTAAATTTTTTTTGAATCAATCCTTTTGGCGAGCCCGATTTAGCTAGCCAAACAAATTCGGTGACTCGCCGACTAGTTCGATGAGTATTTCTGCAACTCTTTTCTTATTTGCTTTTGCTTATATTACTTCTAACATTTTTTTATGTTTTGCAGATAAGGCAAGGACAAATATCGACATGCCACATTGCAGAAGAGCACTGGGTATTGTGATAAATGAAGGGGGAGCAAATCCTTCTAAATATGGAAGAACAGAGCCTCCAACGGGAGGCAAGGAAAAAGGCAAGAGGCCCGCATCTGAAATTCCAGAGCACACCTTCGACAGGGAAATAGTGTCTGCTGACTCCCGTGCTGCATTATCTGAGTCTGACGATGACCAACCCTTACATCCCATCTAGCTGAGATCCGTGCTCGATCTCGCCCTGACTCAGCTAGAGTCTCCTCAGCTTCCACCCTAGCAGATTCAGTGCCAGCTCCGGCATCTCATGTAGCCCCAGTACCACCAGTGGTTCCTCCTCCACGGCTACTTAACAAACTAAAAACTAATGAATTGGAAACTATCCTCGAGGATAAGTTGTTATCTGCAGAGGGCCTTGAGGGTAGGTACTTTAGGGTGAGGGATACCCTCTATTTCCACAGATTTGAGCAGTTCACCAGGTTCCGAGGCCCCTACATTCCCACATGGGTCAAGGAATTTTACTCAGCATACGGTGACTTGGTACCTAAGAGAAAGAAGAAGGCCAACGATTTCAAATCGATTAAGTCGATCATGATCTGAGGTAAGGAAGTCAGGTGCAGTAGCGAGTACATTAATACCATACTTGCTAGGGGTCTGGGAGCTACAGTACCATATAAGGGCTTGCCTACTACTCAGTCATTGGATGATTTGAAGGGATGGCTTCCTCCATTGATTTCCGATACCATCCCGAAGTGGATCGAGGCTGGGGTCCCCATAGAGAAGAGAGACGTGAGTATTGCTGCTCGGTTCTGGCTTCATTAGCAGCACCATCATGCCATCCCAGAACGAGTCCATCCTGCACCACCCTATGGTGGCGTGCCTTGGATCTATCATATCCCGTAGGAGCATCAACCTGGGACTCCTTATTGAGCAAGAGATGGCCATGAGGGCCAAGCAGAGGAAGACTTCCCTACCATTCCTAGTCTTGATCACGGAGTTATGCCGGTGTGCTGGAGTACCCTGGGATGACACAAAAGATATTGAGGTTACCCCTTCGTCCTCCACTAACATCCAGTGTATTGAGGCTGAGTAAACATGAGAGGAGACCAAAAGGAGGAGAGCAGCTCCGGTGGATACATCCCCGGATGTGGACATTGATTCGATTCCTGCAGAGGCATATTTGCCTACTCCGGCCTCCGGGCCTTCAGGTACATCTACTCCTACCTCTTCTTCACAGGCTTCGAGTGCTTCCACCTCCCAGCCCACCAAGATTACCCAGGGTATGATCCTGAATATGAGGATTTTAGCCCATTCGGCTGATGTGAGAGCTACCAGATTGGAGGTTGTTGTGCCATGGATGATTGAGGCTGCCAATTTTGCTACACTTACCCACCTTCGGACTTCCATTGACACTCTCACTGACAGAGTTGAGGCTTGTGAGAGTAGACAGGGGGAGACCTCCGATGTTATGGCTTTGAAAGCTGAAGTTGCGAATTTGAGGAAGGACGTGGACTATCTCAAGTCTACTGACTTCACTTCACTACTGGAGGTCGTTGATGATGTTGATACCGTAGAGACTTTTGAAATTCTATCGGCTACCACCGGAGATGTACAGATGGATGACATAGTTGTTGATGAGTCAGAGGCAGAGACAAAACGAAGAGAAGATTGAGATGAGAGATGAGAGCATATATGGAGACTTACCAGATCTGGAGGGGACTATCGTATGGTCGGTGATTCAGATATTGCTGACAGAGGCGTCCAGGGAAGGCTCTAGTGCAGCTGGTGATACTGTGGATGTGACTCCGGGTATTGAGATACAGGTTGGGAGCACTGAACCGGGCACTGATGCCCCGACAGACGAAGCGACTATGTAGACATGATTCTTTTTTTTACCTCCCTCTCTGTCTTATTTTTATTGACTTTTGGAAACTTTATTACTTGCATTTGAGGACAAATAACTTTTGTTTTGTGGTGTGGTGAGGCCCATCTTTTGTGAATATTGTTCTGTCTATATATTTGGGTTTTTGAGGTATAAATTTTGTTGATACTATATTTTGTGGGTGATTGAGCTTGTGGCTCCTTGTTTTAAAATGTAAATAATTTTTGGACCCTTCCAAAAAAGTTTGTGCCACCTCTTGTTTGTGTTTGAATGTGGCTGTTCTCTTGCAAATTTGGGTATCGGTCTTGATCAATACCAATGACTTGAATAATGCTTATAATCGAACAAAAATGAATGTGTGGCTACGATGAGGCCAAATGAAGTAGCACAGACAATATGTGAACTTTTTGCATCTCATTGTGACTAGACAATTGTCAATTTGAGTCTCTTGTAATGAACATTGCACACTAGCGAAAGTGTGGAGTCTTGTTTGACATTGGTGTCAATGCCTTGTGTGATGAGCTTACCATGAACCATGTGTGATGACACCTAAAATTTACCCCGTTGATCCAATTGACTAAGTGATGTAAGCTCTTGAGATGATCTTAGGCAACTTTGAAGAGTGTGAAACAATTTGACATTATACCTCTTTTGTGGACAACCTTGTGAGTGTGTGATCCTTGCTTGAACACCCTTTGAGCCTTAACCCTTTCCTTGGAAGAAACTTGATGAAATTGTGACCTTTCTTTATCAAATTTACCATAATCCTCATGATTTGTGGTTTGCTTGAATAGCCAACTTAGACCAAAAGCCTAAGTTGAGGGTGTGGTGAAAAGAGAAGGTAAATCAAGAAATGCAAAGAAGTCCCTTTTGACTCATGGTTTTGAAAAAGATGGAACTCCTCCATACAAAAAAAAAAAAAAAGAACGAAAAAGAATGAAAAAGTTGTTATATAAAGTTGCAAAAGAAAATGAGGTGTCCAATATTCCATGGAAGGTGAATAATGGGGTGAGTTTTGAGAATGAATGAGAATGAGAAAGAAAAGGGAAGAAAATGTTGTTCACACCACATTTCATGAGGATTACAATCATTGAGCCTAAATGGCCATACCTTTGCACTCAATCCCGTTACAAGCCTTTAAAAGACCTTTTTGATCTTGAGTGAGCTGAAACAATGGTTGATTGAAAAATAAGGGCAAACCTATAGGTGAAATCATGCATTGTATTTATCTTTTTGAGTGTGAGTGTTGATTGTGATTCCGGAGCTATAAGTTGTTGAACCATTGTGTGTGAATATGGAATCATTCTTTGTGTGAGGGCATTTGAGTACCTTTGTTGAGCTTGAACTTGCATTTGAAGCAAGTATTGTGAACTTGAGAATCTTTGATAATGGTGAGTCACAACTTGAATCTTTGAGTGTACAATTGACCCTTGCATGAGTAAGTTGTCTTTTTGTGTGCATTCACGATTGAGTCTTGTGTAGCATTATTTGAGACATCCTTTTTGAACTGTTGCACTTGAGTTTTACTTGAGGACAATCAAAACTTTAAGTTGGGGGTGTTGATGAGTCAACGATTTGGACTCATTTAGGGCTTTATTTGGATAGATTTAGTGTCCTCAAATGCTTATTTTGGACTCATATATTCATGACTTGGAGGCTGACTTGAACAAAAAGATTGAGGTGTCTGAAGCCCAATTACCAATTGTCGTGGATGACGACCAACTAGTGGATAAAAAAGAGGAATTCTACCTATTAAAATATATCTTATTCCTTAATATAGGTGTGGAGAAAGAGTACAAAGGTGAGAAAGTTGTAAAAATGTTGCTTTGGAGTTGAGGTAACTTGAATCTCATTCAAAACACTTTTCTATATTATCTGAACTGATGTACGCGTGTATAGATGAGGAACAAGGTCCTTACATTCTAAAGTTTTTTAGTCCACGTAGAGAAAATAACATTCCTCACCTAAGGACCAAGAAGTGCAAGATGCGACATTTATTAATTGGTTCCTTTATCTTTATACCACCTCTCCTTGAGAGGAGCAGAAAAATAGATACAAAGTTTGGAGTACAATTCACAAGTTCAAAGTGGAAAGAAAAGTAGTGAATTTACTTGTGTCGTGCCACGACGTTAAATTAGGTGCTTATTGGGAGGAAACCCAATTTATGGCATAGCTTCTTATTTAATTTTTTTTAGTATCATTTTTTTTGTTGATTTTGCAGATTAGGGGAACTCTGAGTACCCAAGAATTTGAAGCAAAGGAGCACGTTTGAGCTTAAGTGTGAGGTGATGACCCTTGATGAAAATTAAGAGAACATGCTACTAGATAGGCCTAAAGGCATCGAGAGTTTTTCTTAGTAGCATTGAAAGTTGAACCACTAGTACTAGCTTTCTTTCCCTCTCTTCCTTTAGCTGCAAACATGGGGCTATCCCTCATTTTGTGAGCACTCTTACCACAGCCAAAGCAACCATCCGTGCTGGCTAGGAATTTACCCTCGTGCTTTATTCCACACATAGTACAATTAGACCAAGGCAATGAAGATCCACTACAACTATTTCCTTGAGGCTTACCATTAGACACCCTATCTTGGTTGAACTTAGGAGGAGCATTGGAGGAACCTTGACTGGAAAAGCATTGTCGGAATCTAGGACGACCTTGTCCATCAGACCTCAAATTAGAGAAATTTACATCTCTGGTCTTTTCCCTTTTTACCTCTCTAGCCTTTTCCTTGAGTTTCTACTCCTCAGGTTTTTGTGCATGCACCATGAGACGAGAGATGTCCATGTCATTAATGATCATGGCAGTTCGACACTCTTTAACCACCATTTCGGACACATTCGAAACAAACTTACTCATTTTAGCCCTTGAATCGACAAGTATAGTTGGAGCATAATTGGGCAATTGAGTGAAATTTAGAGCATATTCCGTCACACTCATACTTCCTTGTCGAAGGTTAATGAACTCAAGCACCTTGGCTTCCCTCATCTCAATGGGAAAGAACCTATTAAAAAAAGCGGCCTTAAACTTCTCCCAATCAAGAGGACTTGCATCTTCCAATCTCCCTTCCTTCCATTGGTTATACCATATTAGAGCCATACCTTTTAGTTGATAAGTGGCCAACTCCGTCTTTTCCACCACATGACTCCCACGATTATCAACACCTTAAAGAGCTCTTCATTAAATTTTTGAGGATCTTTCTCAACTCTAGAACCATGAAACTCCTGATGATTCATCCCTGTGAAGTCCCTCACTCTTGAAGCCACCGTACATACATTTGGGTTCATGGGAACCACTAACTCCCAATTGTCTTGGGCCGTTATGAAATGAGACAACACTTGAAAAGCAACCCTAAACTCTGCTTTCGACACTTGCTCGGCCAAACGATCGACCAGAACTTGAGGAGCTTGGGGAGGAGCTTCTTGTTCCGCATTCTCCCTCACATTCTATCTAGTATAAGCTCTTCGCGAAGCAATATATTGAAGAACATAGGATAAGGATTAGGAGAGAGACTTTATAGATCTAAACTCTATCGCACGACTTAAGATTAATGAAAGAATTGGAATTTTCTAATCATTTTGTAGGTTCTCATTCATAAATGTGGCGCGCTTCACACTTATGAACAAGACTCGACTAGACGTGGCTTATGAGATATCCTAGGACCATTTTAAACATTGTTTTCTGATAAACATGTTTGTCATGACCCAAGAGTACCCCCTAGATGTAACATGTCGTATAGAACCCCAAAGGACTCCATACAAGCCATTTAGCTTTCATAACATAAGAAATAGAACAATAAGAGTAAACCAATAGTCCAAGTTCAAAATATTTTATAAAAGCAAAACGGAAGTCTAATACCCTTGTCCCATCATAGCCATCTAATACAGTAGAATTAAATTTGTCCTATCCCATACATCATGTACAAAAGAAGAATACAAGAAGAAACTAAACAATGAAAGTCCTTCCTCAAAACATGAGGACTCACCAAAAGCTCGGCATATCTCAAAGCAACCTCTATCCACGAAACTGATGACCCTTGAAGTGAGGCCAAAAATATATTTTCATATCATTATTTGACTCACATTTATTATTTATATTTTTGCTTTTTGAGCATGAATTTTATGGATTGTTCTAAATAGTGTATTTCATTTGTAGGAATAAATTGGGGTAAAGTTGAAGGAGTTTGGAGCTAAAAGAAATTAAATATGGAATATTCTGGAAGGAAATCAAGCAGGCAACTGAATGGATTAAATTAAATATAATAATATATAAAACTTATATGCAGCAAAAGTGCACATTGTGAATTGGCAAATTTAAGATTGAATTATTGTGCCACGTGGCAGCCATCAAGGCACCGACATCAATTGTGCAGCGGTGAAACTTTCCGGTAGAACCACGCATACAACTAGGAAACAAATTCCTTTTGGTTTTGGTTCCCAATTTGTTTTGGATTCAGTTAATTTATTTTGGATTTTCTAAATCTATAAATATTCCATAGAAATAATTATTTGGGGAAGATTAATTAGAGGGCATTGAGTATAACGTCGTCGATACTTTTTAGGGTTCTTTTCTTCTTCTTTCTTTTCTTAGAGATTAGTGAGTAAACGCCTTTGTTCTGGGGCTGTAGCAACGGATTGAATGTTTACTATTGAAGGCATTTTGAATTAATTCTTGGTTATGATTATAAGTTACTGTTATATTCTTTTTTTCGTATTTCTTGCTTGATCACCATAGAAATAAATCTATTGTCTATTCTTAAAATCGAGAGAGGAGATATTAGATAGACCAATAAATATAGAAAGCTCGATCATCAATTAAGTTGATGTGTGTTCAGGAGTGACGCCTGGACGAATAACTTGCTTGGTTACGAAACAAGGTGAAATATAAATGCTCACCAGTTAGGCCTTCTATCCCTGCTTAACGAGGTAGTTAGTCTGTTAACTGGAGTAGGCGACTAGAGGTCAAGAGACCCGACTCATACAATTAACCTTACAAATCAGTAACTTGATAACCAAAATTAGTTCATTGATTGAGATACGATACATGAAGTCCAACTTATGCTGTAGCCTTATAATTTTCCAAATCATTGTAAGTAATTTATTATTTTATTCCTACATTTTTTTCTTTTGGCACTCTTAAATCAATAATTATACTAGTATAATTTAGTAAATAGTTAATTGACAAGTCCTTTGGGTTCGATAATCATGTTTTTATAAGAGCCACTATATTACTTGCCCGACCGCGTACATTGGCATGTGCAATTGGGAGCAATAAGTTTTTGGCGCCGCTTCCGGTGACTTAGATATTAACTATTATTCTAGGTTATACTCTTTTTTTTAAAAAAAAAAATTATTATTTTCTGTCTAACCAATTAATTATTATTATTATTTTGTTTGAATAATTTGGCAGTCTTTTTTGATATGGAAGATTGGGATAAATCGTGGTTGGGTGATGAGAATTCTTATATAAATCTTTGTAATTTTTGTAGCAGACACCACTTGGATATCGAGTGTCCTACATGTCATATATGTGGCCGTCAATATATTCATTGTAATGGTTTTCCTAAATATTATTCCCTTCCACCAAACTCCTATTACTATTCTTCTATTATTTGTGGTGTTGGCAGGGGCGATGAAGTGGAGAATGCAAAAGAAGAGGTGCACAATGTGAATTCACTTATGGAATGTACGGACATGTTGGACAAAGTTAATTCAAAAATCATAGAACAAATATTTGAATGAATTTTGAGATAATCTTTGCAAATTAAATCCATATATTGTTGAGTAAGTCTTTCGCTAAGTATTGAGCCAGGCCAAGAGTTCGCTTAGGACTTGAAATGGTTCTCGAGTGCCAGTTACTCCCAAGGTGTAGGATCTGGGCGTGACATTAGGAAGACAGGAATCAAGTCTACATGAACAATTCTAGAGATAATCTTATTGATGGAATTACTTAAACTAATAGGTCCCAAATCTGAAAAAGATAAAATATTTTCTTTTTAAGGAATGAGCACCAAGTTAGTCCTTTGATGTTCACTACGCCTTGGAATCTCTTCATTAGGTACATTTTCTTTTGGTTCTTCTCAAGGTCGTTTATACCATTCACTAGATAATTTGAGTCTAGTTTTATATAGATAGATCTGTTCAAAGAATTAAGTGTTATCTAATTCCATTACAATATTGTTATTAATATCTAGATGTTTGAACCTATGAAAAAAATCACGCACCTTACTATTTCTGGCATGTCCAATAAATGTACAGTCCACTGTCTTAGGGCCTATTTTGACCCTTTTAGGTATAGGAACTTGGAATTTGGCTAGATACCTCCACACTTTGAAATATCTAAAGTTGTATTTTTTGACCTTTCTATTTCTCGTATGGAATAACATATGTTTTGTTGTGAGGCACTCTATTAAGTACTCGATTTGTTGCAAGGATAGATTCCCCCCAAACGTTTTGTGGTAAACCTGAACTTAGAAGTAAGACATTCATCATTTCTTTTGAAGTTCAGTATTTCCTTTCCGCAATTCTATTAGATTGAGGAGAGTAAGGAGCATTTGTTTAATGGATGATTCCATTTTACAAACATATTTCTGCAAACAGATATTCATATTCTCCACCTTTATCAAATCTACTCATATTTATCTTTTTACCGAACTAATTTTCAACTTTAGTTTTATATTGCCTAAATGCATCTATTGCTTCATCTTTACCATTTAGCAAATAGACGTAACAATATCTAATGCAAACGTCAATAAAAGTTATGAAATACTTTTCCCACCACGAGATGTTGTTGACTTCATGTCACAAATGTCAATGTGAATCGATTCTAAGGGGTATGTATTCCTTTTAACAGATTTATAAGGATGTTTAGCATACTTAGATTCAATATTTACTTGACATTTTGATTCTTTGCATTCAAAGTTAGGCAAAATATTTAAGTTAGTTAGTTTTTGCCAGTTTTGTAATTGACATGTCCGAAATGTTCATGTCATAAATAGTTTGACTCAAGCAACTAACAAGAAGCAAAATCTTTAATTATATCAACTTCAATCACATTTAGTTTGAAGAGGCCCTCAGTGAGGTAACCTTTTCCTACATACATTTCATTCTTACTCACTACAACTTTATCATAAACAAATACACATTTAATCTATTCTTGGTTAGAAATGGTACATAAACTAAGTTCTTTTGTGATTTGAAAACATATAAGTCTCTGTTTAACGTCACCACCTTGCCTAAGATCATCTTTAAGTTGATTGTGTCAGCTCCTTCAACCTTTGCACGAACGGAGTTAGTTGTGAAAAACTTTTCATCTTTTAAGGGTGGAGCATATGATACAAATAATTCTTTGTAACACACCATATCCGAAAAAGGGAAATAAACCAAATCTTGGGAAGTTGCAGGTGCCAGCAACAACAGAGGCCAACCTTGGTCCATGGGCTGAGCCACGGACCGTAGGAGGGTCCGAGAGTTGGCCACCCTACCAAATGACTTGAGATCCAGGACAACGGCTCGACCTACAGACTGTAGGTTAGACCACGGCCTGTGGTAAGGGTCCGTGGTTCGATGGTCAGAAATCAGGTTTCTGATGACCAACCACGGTGTGTTGTAAGGGTCCGTTGTTCGATGGCCAGAAATCAGGTATCTGATAACCAGCCATGGTCCACCAGGATGGGTTGTGGGTCAGACCACGGTTCGTCGACTGGGTCCGTTGGTGGTCGTATGTTAAGTTCATAGGTAGTTAGGTCTTTTCCTAATTAATTAGTTCCTATACTACATCATTTTACCCTTTACTAAGACCCCTATATAAGATTTTTCAACATCTAAATTAACCAATTCACTTCAATCTTCCAAATTCATAAAAGTAAACCAAATATCCTCTTCAAATATTTCTCTCTCTAGAAAGTTGAAGAAGAAGATTCAACATAGGGTTTCAAGTCAAGGTATAAATTCCTTCATTGAAGGCTAGATTTTGGATTCAAGGTATGGTAGTTTTCATCCATGGATTCTTTCCATTCATGGAATTCCTAAATTCCTCTATTTCTAAAGGTAGAATTCCCCAATTAAGTTAGGCTTTTCTTCAATTATCATGGGTTCTTTACTTTATTGATT
>JAJOOD010001428.1:0-22334 GCA_029582525.1 Solanum tacnaense
CTTGAGCTAGGAGTTATGGTCGTCTGAATTTGACCCAAAACTCATACTTAGCTTAACTTTGTCAAACTTTCCAAATTTGATTATTTCCAAAAACGGTTTCTTTCTAATTCTAGTTATTTCTAATTCTTTCAAATAACAAGGTGTTACAATATCTCCCCCTTGGGAAAATTCGTCCTCGAATGAGATTACTCTTAGTAGGCTAAGGTGTAACATTTATCATCTAACTCAAACACTCAACAAGCAAAAATGTAAATACAACATGCCAACTTAAAATAAATGCCAAGAAAGGATAGTACATTAATTTGGAACTTCTTCGGATTCGAAGAGTTGTGGGTATCTATTCTTCATATCTTCCTCAGCTTCCCAAGTAGTTTCCTCAACAAACTAATTTCTCAAAATAACTTTGACTGATGCTACTTCCTTGGTCCTCAACTTGCGAACTTGACAGTCTAGAATCTGAACAAGAATATCCTCATAAGACAAGCTATCCTTAATACCAATATCTTCAGTAGGATGATAAGTGAAGGATCTCCCATGAACTTCTTCAACATGGAAATATGAAATACCAGATGGACTGCTACTAACTCTTGTGGTAGCTCCAACTCATAAGTTACATTACCAATCGTTTTGGATATTCTGTAAGGGCCAATATACCGGGGACTAAGATTCCCCTTCTTACCAAATCTCGTAACACCCTTCATGGGTGAAACATTCAAGTATACCCAATCATCTACTTCAAACTCTAACTCCCTCTTCCAAACATCAGTGTAGGATTTTTGACGACTCTGCGCTGTTTTCAACCTTTCTTGAATAACTTTCACTTTCTCCATAACTTGATGAACTATGTCTGGTCCTATCAACCCAGATTCACCAACTTCAAACCATCCAATTGGAGATCTGCATCGCCACCCAAAAAGATCTTCATAAGGAGCCATCTGGATGCTAGAGTGGTAACTATTGTTGTACGCAAACTCAATGAGAGGTAGATGATCATCTCAATTACCCATGAAATCAATCACACAGGTCCTCAACATATCTTCTAAAGTCGGAATAGTGTGCTCTGCTTGACCATCTGTCTGAGGATAAAAGCGGTACTTAAGTTCACCTTTGAACCCAAGCCTTTCTAGAATGACTTCCAAAACTGTGCGATAAATTGCGCACTTCTATCTGAAATAATGGAAACCGAAACTCCATGAATCTCACTACCTCTTGAATGCACATCTTCGCATAATCCTCTGCTGAATGGGTAGTCTTTACCGGCAAAAAGTGGGCTAATTTAGTCATCCTATCAACAATCACCCAAATAGAATCATGTTTCCTGCGAGACTGTGGCAAGCCAGTAATGAAATCCATATTGATCATCTCCCACTTTCATTCCGAAAGTTCTATATTCTGAGCCATACCACTGGGCCTTTGGTGCTCTACTTTAAATTGTTGACAATTCGGGTATTTAGCAAAAAACTCAACAATACCTTTCTTCATACTATTCCACCAATATAATTCCCTCAAATCACGATACATTTTTGTGGAACCCGGATGGATAGAATATCTGGAGCTATGCGCTTCCTCCATGATCCTCTCTTGGAGTTCATCCACCCTTGGTACACAGAATCTACCTTGATATCTCAATACACCATCTCCCCTTTGTTCAAACACCATCACTTTTTTCTTATGAACATTTCCCTTTAATTCAAGAAAAATAGGATCTTGGTCTTGCTTTTCTTTCACTTCTGATACTAATGATGATTCAGCCCCATTCGTCACCACTGCCCCTCCTTCTGTGGAATCCATTAATCGAACTCCTAATCGTGCAAGTCTATGCACATCTTTTGCTAACTTTTTCTTTTCTTTCTCAACATGGGTAATACTACCCATAGACAACATGCTCAAGGCATTAGCAACAACATTAGACTTACCTAGGTGATAGAGGTTACTCATATCATAATCCTTAAGTAACTCTAACCACCTCCTCTGTCTGAGATTAAGCTCTTTCTGACTAAACAAATACTGAAGACTCTTATGATCGGTGAACACATATACATGCACACAATAAAGATAATGATGCCATATTTTCAAAGAAAAAACTACGATATCCAACACTAGATCATGGGTTGGGTAATTCTTCTCGTGAACTTTGAGCTGTCTGGATGCATAAGCTATAAATTTGCCATTCTGCATTATCACACAACCTGATCCAACTCTGGATGCATCAAAATATACAACAAAACCTTGCATACCTTCTGGTAAGGTCAATACTGGGGCAGTAGTCAACTTCTCTTTCAATTCCTCAAAGCTTTTCTCACAAGCTTCAGACCATTGAAACTTCATTGTTTTCTGAGTTAACTTTGTCAAAGGGGACGAAATAGATCAGAACCCCTCTACAAACCTTCTATAATAGCCAACCAACCCCAAGAAACTCCTAATATCAGTTGGAGATGTGGGTCTAGGCCAATTCTGCACTGCCTCTATTTTCTAAGTATCAACTCTAATCCCGTCATCGGAAACAATGTGGCCTTAGAATACCACAGATTCAACCCAGAACTGACACTTAGAGAACTTGGCATACAACTCTCTATCCTTTAGAGTTCGGAGAACTATTCTGAGATGACTAGCATGATGTTCCTCATTCCTTGAATAGATTAGTATGTTATCTATGAATACGATAACAAAAATATCTAAAGTAGGCTTGAATACTCTATTCATAAGGTCCATGAATGCTGCATGCACATTGGTTAAACCGAACGACATGACCAAAAATTCATAATGACCATAATGGGTCTTGAAAGTTGTCTTTGGAATGTTACATTCCCTTACTCTTAACTGAAGGTAGCCAGATCTGAGGTCTATCTTAGAGAAACAAGTGGCACCCTGAAGTTGATCGAAGTGATCATCAATTCTTAGAAGAGGATACTTATTCTTGATGGTAACCTTGTTCAACTAACGGTAATCTATACACATTCTAAGGGAACCATCCTTCTTCTTCACAAGTAAGATAGGAGCGCCCCAAGGTGAGACACTTAGTCAAATAAAACCTTTCTCTAGGAGATCTTACAACTGCTCTTTTAACTCTTTTAACTATGCTGGTGCTATCCTATATGGCAGAATAGATATAGGACTAGTATTAGGAAAAATTTATATACTAAAGTCTATTTTTCTCTCAGGAGGGACTCCAGGAAGATCATCTAGAAGCTCTTTTATAACTAAAATTGACTGAATATGGGTTATCACAACACTAGAGTCATTAACTCGGACTAAGCGATAGACACACCCCTTGGAAACTAACTTTGTTGCCTTAAGGTACGAAACAAAATTACCCTTAGGCACTGCAGAACTACTCTTACACTCTATAACTGGCTCATTAGGAAACTGGAACTTAACAACTCGAGTTCTTCAATCAACTTAGGCATAACAGGCATGAAGCCAGTCCATATCAAGAATAACATCAAAATCTACCATGTCTAACTCAACTAAATCAACCACAGTGCTCTTGTTATTGACGGAAATGGTACAATCAAGATAGACTCTCTACTAGAATATACTCACCAACAGGTGTGGAAACATAGAAGGGTTCAATATGTTTCTCAGGAAAGACATCAAAATTCATCGCAACATAAGGAGTTACAAAGGATAAACTCGCTCCAAGATCTAGCAAAGCATAAACATCAAAGTTAAAGACTTGGATCATAGCAATGGTGACATCTAGTGAATCCTATTGCTCTTGGAGACTACTGATAGCATAAAGACGGTTTCCTCGTTTGCCTGCCCCTAAAGTAGCTCCTCCTGATGCAGCTCTGTCTAGTGGAGCAACTGAAGAAGACTAGGTTCTATTAACCCTATTATTGTTACCCTGCTTGTTATTAGGACACTCTCTCATAAAATGACCGATCTGGCCACACTTGAAGCAACTAGTGGAGCCATCATGACACATCCCTGAGTCCTACCATACATAACACATGTAGGAGGCTTATTACCCCCTTGTACCATAGTACCTTGAGAATCGACAGGTCTAACTCTTAAATTTTGTGAATTCTGACTATTGTACTCACCTTTGTTCCTTGGTGCCGGTGCAGTAGCAGATGATGGAGAAGGTCCCTTCTGTTTCTGTTGGAAAGATGAACGGTTGGCATTACTCTTCTGCTGCTAGGACTCATTACCTATCTTAGCCCTCTTATTTCGAAACCCCTCCCTATCTTTTAGCTTCTCTTCTCCAACCTGTTGTAGATGGATCATCAGCCTTGCTATGTCCATGTCTCCTATCATCATAGCTACCCTGCCTTCCCTACTAGACAGAAGAGACAACCCAACAACAAACAAACTCACGCTGCTTCTCTTGTCAGCAACCATTTCCGAAGCATAGCGTGAAAGTTGTGTGAACTTCAGTCTATACTCAAGAACACTTAAAGAATCCTGTTTAAGAGTGAGGAACCCTCGTACCTTTGCTTCTCTCAGTTATCAGGAAAAGAAATGCCCTAAGAAGGCCTCCTCAAAATAAGCCCAACTCACAAGTGGTGCACCGTCAACTCGATTCATTTTCCCTTGGTCAAACCAGATTCTAGCGACGACCTTCATTTGGTATGAAGCTAGTTCCACCCTCTCATCATCAGCAACATGCATAATCCTAAAAACCTTCTGAAGCTCCTAAACAAAGTTTTCTGGATCCTCAGTGACACTTGAACCAGTGAAGGTTGGAGGATTCATCCTTAAAAACACACAGATCCTTGAAGTATCAACCCCTTCCTATCGATTCTCCCTCTGTCCAACTTTATTGGTCACAACTTAACTTAACATCCGGATAGCTTCACGGAATTTAGCATTGGTGAACTCTCCTTGGGGTTGCATTTCTGGTGCATTAGGTACCCCTTGTTCATGTGGCTCAACATTCCTCCTAGCGGGACGATCTCTGATAGCTCTTCATGGAGGCATGATCTAAATGACACGCGCAAGTATGAGTTAAAAAGAAAATTTATAGAGATTAACTCTATCGTACGAAATGAATATGAAGTTGTGAGATAATTTATAAATGTTGCAGCCTCCTAATTATAGATGTGGCATGCTTCACACCGATAACTAGGACTCTACAGACACAGTTTGATAGACTCCCTAGGACTCTTGAGCTCTGTGCTCTTATACCAAGTTTGTCACAACCCGAGCCTACACCTTAGGCGGGACTGGCACTCGAGAACCATTGCTGACCCCAAACGAACCCTTGTCCTCGCTTACTACTGAGCGGAAGACTTACTCATGATAAAAACACTTCAAAATGTAAACACAACTGCTCAATAAATAACTTAAAATGTATTAAACAACTTTCAACTTAGCCAATAATAAGGTAATGACAAATGAATTAACTGCCTCTAGAACTATGAGGGATGTCGGGACAAGACCCCCATCATCCTAATAACTCAAAACTACTAAAGCATTGTAAATTTGGATCCTCTAGAAAGCAATGAAGCTCACCACAAGACTTTGAATGCTCAAATGGATCAACAAAGTAATGGATGCTAATCCTGGTTACTTGTATCTGTATCATAATAGTGATGCAGGCCAAATGACGTCAATACATTGAATCTACGAGCATACGAGGGGAATTCTAAAACAAGACATAAGCTTCAAACGGGAATTGAAAGAACAAACCTGGTCTCAACCCAACTGAACTGAACTGAACTCATTTCAATATAAAGCAATAATATAAATGCAATATAAAGAAAGGCTTTCCAAACATGGATAACAACTCTGTGTATTTAGAAATACAATAGTAACTCTGTACGTATGCCAAGATACAATATAAACTCTAGATGTATATAAAAATACAAGTAACTCTGTGTATATAATAATACAAATTTCTTCTGTAGGAGTTTCTCTAGTTGACAACCATCACGTAAAAGCTATTATGATGATACATCATTTTACCTCACGATGCCAGGGTCGTCCTATACCTTGCCGAGGGTATAGAACCTGACTACTAAGTGGATTCTCTAGTCTATGCTTAAAAGCACTAAGGATTCATCTAAAAAGTATGACTCTTTTATACCCATGGTGGCTACATGATTAATGGGGCTGGGAGTTGTCTGCACTCTCCCCCATATCAGTGCTCAATAATACTCCAAAAATATACTAGCTCATATGTTTAAAAACATAACTCTATGGTTTGAGACAATTACTCAAAAACTAGCCCAAAGTCTCTCTTGGAAATCAGTGTTTCCTCTATTGCTTAATTGTGAAAGCATTTATTCTTTACTGAAAACTAGTTCAAAGGCTCCTTTGGAAATCTCAGTTTCCTTTCTTATTTAAATATGAAAACATTTTACTCTTTGGGAATACTTAGTCCGCATATACTCTTTTGAAGAAATGAACTTCAACCCTTACTCTTTACTCAACTCAAAAATCAAGTCTTAAAACAAAGTTAAGACATTTGTAAAAGACCTTTGGAAAACTCTATGAACTTCTCTTAACTTGACTCATAACTTTCCTTGAATTGATTTATGGATTCAAGGCTCATGATCTCATGTTATGGATTATTTCATGTTGTTTAGACATACCTTAGAGTGTAGAGATCGACTAGAAAACATAGATACGTTTCAAGGGAACTCGTACGGAAAGAAATAGGAAAGAGTAGGGATCTGGCGGCCCTGGCACTCTAAGTGAAGCGGGGCGCCAGCTTCAAAACTACAGAAGCTGGGTTGGGGCGCACTGGCTGACGCGGAACCCCAGAGCCCAAACAACAGACCACTATGTGGGGCGGTCTGAGTGGCGCGGAGCCCCAGCCCCTTTCCCCAAAAAATCCTAATTTTTCTTGCTCGTTTCTTAACTCTAAACCCTCTAGATTCAAATGGTTACTTCCTCAAACACTTAGATTCGACTGCATAATCAAAATATGCAAGAATATACTCAAAACGACATCTAATTTCATGAATTTAAATCAATAAATCCTCAACAACTTTAATAATAAAGAACCCAATAGAAACTTCAACCAAATCCATCAAGAAAACAATTTCTATACTTTCAAGAACATAATTTCGCTGAATTGAATCATGATTGGCGCGTGGATGACTGAACCCAACACTATGTGATCTCATATACCTCGTAGGGATCAACTCTTGGCAAAATCCACAAGCAAATCTTCAAGAACTTGGTGAGTCCTTGCTTCTTCTTCTCTTTTCTCCTCTTCTTTTATCTTCTCTTAAAACCCTAACTTCTTTTGATAAAGAGTAAACTGAATCCAATCAATTTAGATCCCAACTTAATTACCAAAAACAAATTTCATTAATTGGGTAATGAAACAACCATAAAACCCTTCTAAAATCTAGTTTTGACTTTTCTTATCTAGATAGCCCAACTTCAAATGAGCATATATTCCCCACACGAACTCTAAATTGAGCGAACTCGGCGGCGTTGGAAAGATAATTCAGAGATCTTTCCTATGGTATCTTGCAGCACACTTAAGTCATCCTGAGCTAGGAGTTATGGTTGTTGTAAGTTGACCCAAAACTCATACTTAGCTTAACTTTGTTAAACTTTCCAACTTTGATTATTTCCAAAAATGGTTTCTTTCTAGTTCTAGTTATTTCTAGTTCTTTCAAATAGCGAGGTGTTACATGTACAATCCTCATATAGCTAATCCTTTCAAATTTCTGAAATCTTGGAGTGAAACGGAAGATTTCAAAGAAATTGTGCAACTATATTGGATGGCTGAAAATTCTGATGACATCTTCATCTAGCTGAAAAAGAAACAGAAAAGGACCAGAAAATCCTTGTCCAAATGGAGTAGAGATAAGATTGGGGATATTTTTAAGCAAATAGCTATCAGAGAAGAGATTGTGAAGATTAAAGAAGTCCTATTTCAGAAAGATCCTTCTTCCGATAATAGGTCTATCTTGTTGCAAGCTCATACAGAGTTAAAACTTTATGTTCACTAATGCAGAGTTAAAACTTTATCTTCACTATGAAGAAGAGTTTTGGAGGCAGAAGGCTAGTATTCAATGGTTTGAAAAAGGAGACAAGAACACAAAAATCTTTCATTCCCTAGTTAGGGGTAGAAGAAGAAGGCTTGCATTGAGAAGAATATTACAAGCAGATGGGTCATGGACAAAATCGGAATGTGAGATCACAAAAGAAGGGGTTTGCTTTTTTTGAAAAATAGTTTACTAGTGGAGTTACTGATGAGGATATGTCCTTGTTACAGTGGATACAACCTCAGATCTACCAGGAATATAATGCTTGTATTAAAAAAAGTGGTCTTTAAATTGAATGTGTCTAGTGCTTGTCTGTCACGACCCGAGTCTACACCCTGGACGTGGCCGACACTTGAGAACCATTGTTGGTCCCTAAGCGAACCCTCATCCTGGCTCACTACAAGTAGAAGACTAACTCAAGCATACAAAATCTTAAAAACTGAATTGAATTTCATTGAACTCAAATACTCAACCTTTTTAAAAGTCTGTACAATACTCAAAATAAAGTAATTACAAAAACTACTCGACTTTGTCTATCTATGAAACGTCTACTATTACAGAAGGATATCGGGACAAGACCCACAACATCTCAAAACTACTAATAGTAAGATAAAGGTGAAGTCCTCTGGAATATAAGATGGCTCACCAAAGCTGACTGGAATATCACATGACCTCAACGAGATGTCTGTTGATGATCCGGAATACCTGTATCTTCATCATGAAACGATGGAGGCCAAATGGCTCAGTACATGGAATGTAGGAGCATAAACATAAGTTTGAACTGATGGAAAAGAAACGTACTTACCTCTTCTCAACTCACTCAACTCAACTCAAATCGACTCAATGAAACATAGTTCCCCTCAACTCAGATAAATAGGGCTTAACTCAAAAATAAGATACTCAACTCAGCAATAAGATACTCAACTCAGCGAAACATAGTTCAACTCAACTCAGAGTAATATAGCTCAACTCAATAATAAGGTACTCAATTTTGACTCAAGATAGTCTACTCAAACTCAAGATACTCAGCAACGATAAAAGATACAATGTCTGGAATGCTTTTAAAACAATAGATAATAACTCAATTGTATGAAAAAATACAATAATAACTCAAATGTATGAAAATACAATAATAACTA
Organism: Solanum tacnaense; assembly: GCA_029582525.1. Classification (NCBI taxonomy): domain Eukaryota; kingdom Viridiplantae; phylum Streptophyta; class Magnoliopsida; order Solanales; family Solanaceae; genus Solanum; species Solanum tacnaense. The sequence goes on from JAJOOD010001428.1 coordinate 9,092, forward strand.
TGTTTGTATATAAAAATACAAAGTAACTCTTTGGGAGATTCTCTAACCGACAACCATCACTATGAGCTATGTGATGATACAACGTCTAACCTACGCTGCAAGAGTATAGAGCCTACTACTAAGTGGACCCACTAGTCTATGCTAAAACACAATAAAGAATCATCTAAAAATTATGACTCTTTTTACCCACGTTGGCTACATGGTTTATGGGGATTGTGAGGTTTCTGAACTCTCCCCCATAACCGTGCTCCATACTACTCCCAAAATATAACTAGCTCATATGTTTAAAAACATAACTCTTTCTATGTTTTGAGATTACTATTTAAAAATCTTTCTCTTAAAGAGATGGTACTAAAACTGCTCAAAACTCTTTTGGAAATCTCAGTTTCCTCTCATCTTAAATGTAAAAACATTTACTCTTGAGAATACTTAGTTCCCATTTATCATTTTAAAGAAAATGAGCTCAGCTCTACTCTTCCTCAACTCAGTACTCAAGTCTTTAAAACAAGTTTTAAAATAATTTGTAAAATGACTTCTTAAAATAGGGTTCATGCCGAATTATGGGCTTGAACGACTCAATTAAAGGTGTTTTAATAACCATGCATAGAAATCAATACTAGGAACTCAACAACTCCAGAACTCAAGGAGTCAATGATACTACTCATTTCAAGAATGTTTTACTAGGAGGGTTCATGCAGAATTATGGGTGTTGGTGCGTACAAGCGCATACACAAGATTACGTGGTCGTTCAAGTATCAAAGTGGCTCTTTTTAAGAGCCGGGTATCGTACCCACAGGGACTTAAGATTAAAATAATTCGATCTACCAATACTTTCAATAAGAAACAAGTGTTATAAAGAATAAAGAAGTGAATGTTTTTGTAATCTAGAATCTAATTACTAGTTTAACTAATGAGATTCAATTTCAATAGGGTTTGAACAATGATTGGGTAAAGTCCAGGGCTGCAGCTCACTTCACGATTCATACATACTATCTTGTTAAATGGATATTAATGAACTGTAAAATCAATGATCACAAGGTTAAATATATGATTATGGTCTCCTGACCTCTAATCGCCTACGATAAATGGCAGTCTAACTACATCGTTGAGCGGGGATAGGCTGGACCAATTACCTAGCATTACGATTTCGTCCTGTCTAATAACCAAACATAGTCTCTAGGTATATCCCTATCCTAGATACAAATTAACTCTAAATCTTAAGAAAAAATCATGCTCCTCATTCCCCACGTTCTATCCTTCTATCCCTCTCGAGTTCAATTCAAATAAGATATTTATTTCAGTGGTGATCAAGCACGAAATATGAAAAACAAGAACATAAGAGTGATTCATATGATAATTAATTTCCATCCATAAAACTTCAATAGAATACAATCATCCAATAGCCACAACCCTAGAACTAGGGAAATTTAGCTACTCATATCAAGAATCTCAATTATGCAATGTTTAAATAACATAAAGAGATCGAAAATAATAGAGTTTAGGAATGAACCCTAAGAACACATGAAAAAGCTCCCAAAGTTGTCGTTCTACAAAACCTAGAAAAAGAATAATTTTATAAAATAAAATCTCAGTCTATTTATATTTTAGTCGAAATGACCAAATCTGGCAACTAAGGGGGCGATGTGGACTGCTTTCAGAATTCCAGTTCTTGGCAATATCCTCTTCTCCGTAACCCGTGCACACTACAGACCGTTCACTCTCTAACTCTATTTCACGAAAAAAAGAAATATCCCTCTCTGTGATGCAGAGAGGATACATACATGCCTTCTTCTTCATTTTTCATTCTTCTTTCTTGCTGCTTTTTAACTAGGATCCTTTCGTGCTCACCAATGCCTGTTTCACTGCTCATTTATTCATTTAAGCTCACCTACACAACTAATCATGTTTGTTAGTATAAATGAATTAATATTACTTGACACTACTATCAATTAGTAAGGAATAATTTCAAACATGGCCAAAATGCGAGTGTTACTAGGTTATTAAGTATACAAATATGCCCAAGATCACCACCCCATACTTAGAGCTTTGTTTTTCCTCGAACAACTTACTAAACTAGTCCTAGACTCTCATGACCCAAGGGTACCCCTTAGATGTAACATGGCACATAATACCCCGAAGGGAACCATGTAAACCACTTAGCATATAATATCATAAAGAATTAGAATAATACGAAATAAAACACATTTCAAGTCTTAATAAGTTTTTCATAAAAGCGAAGCGGACGTCTACACTTGTCTCAGTTAGCCAGCTATTGCAATACTGGAGTCAAAATGGCGCATAGCCCAAAACAACATAATCTGAAAGTGAAAATACAAGAATGGAGCTACAATGATAGTATCCCCTCCTCGAATCATGAGGACTCACCACGAGCAAGGAGAAATGATCAATTCCAACCTCTACCAACAATGGGGACCACCTTGAGGACTAGACCCTACACTTGGGGAAAATGTAGGAAAATATGGTTTAGTACAAAAATGCACTAAGTATGATAGCCATGCGTAGAAACCTTGAAAACATGCTAAAAGGGATATTTTAGTTGAATGCATGCACTATGCTATGCTAAATCATCATTTTGAAGATAGTGGAAAAAGACAAGTCATAAGCATAATAGACATCATGATAAGACATAGGCTATAACATGGTAGACAATAATCATAACTAGTGAGCATAAGAGATATCACCTTAGACATAGGCATAATCAATGCCATCTAGTTCAACATAATATAAGAGAAACATTGCACGAGCCACCTCAAGGCAAGCTTGTGCAATACATAGATAAGACCCCATAATCCCACCCATGCTAAGCAAGTCACTTTAGGTCCTCATTCATCTTTACCATCTTTTGATCTTATTCCTAGCTTATTTCTCATAGACAAGGGAACATTCACCTTTAGTCAATCATATCAAGGAAAACAACTTATGGAAACAATATAAGTTAGACATACATCAATAAAAGTAGCCCTCATATCAAACATACTTAATAATGGATCCATAAGCATACTCACTACATAAATAATCATAACATACCATAATTACCCACAAAACATACTTGTGCAATGCATAAATGAGATCCCATAATCTCACCCTTACTAAGTAAAGCTTCTTGAGTAACCATAGCTCATGTCTCATATTCTTGTTCATATTGTTATCATAGTGGGAATAGCCTTAACCGACATAGACCATGTGAGCTAACATGGAATTCGGTGTTTACACGACACCGAAAGAAGTTGTATTAGTTGCCTAAGGTAGAACCATACTCTTAGCTTAGGTGGATCAACTAGCTAAAGACCTGTGTGGGCACATAGTTATGGGATAATGGGATTGCTACTAGAAACCCAACCATAAAAGGGAGAACTTCCACCTAACACAATATCCACTCGGTGCTAAGAGTTAAATTCTCACGGAGTAGTTAATTCTCTATTAACATCACTACTCATGAAAGGGTGCCCTTGGCCTATCGATTCAAGGTACATCATTAGAATAGCTCATTGACTCATCATGAAAAGGGTGTCATTAGCCTAACGATTCAAGAAAAAACCTTAGAATACTTCATTAGTCACTTAGGAAAGGGTGCCCTTAGCCTACTAATTCAAGGTATATCAATTAAGATAACTCTTTAGATCATGCGTGAGCAACTATCACCATCCATGATCATACTTATTCTTAGATTCAATTAGGTGAGAAAAGCCTTTCAATCCTAGAATCATCATATTATGAGAAAACCTTTCACATCATACCATATTTATACAAAAGTGCACACATGAGGATAACCCACACCAACACAACAACTAGATCATAATCATATTCACTTTACTCTCAAACTGTTCTAAAAACATGTACATAAACCTCATAATCATGCATAATTCTCATACATTCACCCCTCAAGGATCAAAGATTATATTCAATCAACACATCTAGAATTACTACATTAGACATGGATAATAACAAGATTCAAATAACTCAATTACTACTACAATAATCTCATAATATCTTTCTTCTATCAACAAATCCACATTCAGAAGATCATAATTGGGAATTTGGGGGATTTCATGGATTCTTGGGAGATTTCATCATAAAAACCATAACAATCATCAATTCAATAATAATATAAGGTAATTAAATAATTTGAATCATTTTTGAAAGGAATCCATGACTTGGAGTCAAATCCTAACTTTTTAGGGAAATTTCTATCTTTGAAATTGAGTTTGGAGGGACTCCATGGATGAAAGACTACCATACCTTAGCTATGAATCTCCAAAGAAATTGAGTAGAAAAGCTTGCTCGTTCAACCCCTATCTCCAACTTCTTTTTTCTTCTTCCTTGAAGTTCTAGAGAGAGAATTTTGGGAAAGTTGGTTTTGATTTGGGATTATGGAATTATGAGGGAGATTACTTAATTTAGAGGTATTAAATCATTATATAGTTAGTCTAATTTTTTATAAAACTATGTAACTTAATAACTAATTAATTCCAGAAAGTTCCACATTACCCCTCACTTAACTGCCTTAATGACTTCATTACCCCAACCCACGAGACCATGCTGACGGGCCGTGGGTCCACCCATGGTCCGTGCTGGTCAATTGTAGGTGGTGGTGTAAGGGTCTACTTTTGGGGCCTTGACCCACAAGGCCATCCATGGGGCATGGATTCCCCTACGCGGCGTGGGTCCTCTCGTGGGTGGACTATTTTGGGCAGTTTCTATGGTGGTTTATAGGGTCCTCCTCAAGGACCCTTGGTTGGTCATTCGGGAGTCGTACCTTGACATTTTAACACTAAACCCTTCATTCTATGTACGGGAAGTTAAATTCACGACTCTAACCCACACATCAAACTCTAGTTTAGCCTATTAGTTTCCGGAATATTACATTATCTCCCCTTTGGCAACATTCATCCTCGAATGACGATCTAGACACCTTACAGAATTAAAGACTCAACTAGATCCCATCATGCATGAAACATCAAAACAAGGAACTATTCAAAAGAGGAACCTTTAACTCCATCTCAAACATAATCAATGAAACACAAGGAAGTAGGAACTACATCTAACAACCCATTATGCATGAAACTAAACATTTCACATGTTCATAGGAGGACCTACCTTCTCTAAGTAAAAGCATACTCAACACAATCCATGAAACCATTAGGCCAACTATTCAAGAAAAGCATATGCATATAAGGCATGTTCATCAATTGTCTTATGAAGTCAAATAGGCAACTCACACTAAATGCACTACTTCATGAGGGATGTAGATCATGAAAGCTCATTTTCTTTCGAAACATGAATTTCTCAAGAATAAGCATATCATAGGGAAATCATGGAAACACATAAATTACACATGACTCCAAAACATAATACAACCTAAGAGGAACTTTTTGTCTCAAGCTAGAGTAGGAGTAGAAGAAAGAGATGAGGCTATGAGGACATTCCATAACCTTGCTATCTAAGCACATTATCTCCCCCTTGGGATGAAGCCCCTACTAATTGCTCAAGTACCACTTCCTTCAAGCAATGCCGAACGACATTACCAAAGACTCATACTAACTATACCGAATTCTAAAATCAATAGAGGTCTAACAATAATACATCCAAACTCTACCAAGGGTGACATAAAAGCCTAACAAGTAGTATTGGGATCTAATAAAACATTTACATCTATATGGAAACTATCAACATACCAGTGTCTTCATCCAGAGAGCCTTCTTGGTCCTTTCTAGACCAGAGTGCATAGAAGCGACCATTCTTTGGAGCATTGGGATTTGGGCCACTAAGAGAAGCTTGCTTGGCCTCTCTCTTTCTTGCAGTGAGCGTAGGGAAATTCTTCACTTGATGATCACTCTTGCCACAACCATAGCAATCGTTCGTACCGGCTAGGCACCTACAACGGTGCTTCCTTCCACACTTGGTTCAAGTAGGCTTAGGTAGAGGAGACCCACCACCTTTCTCTTGGTTAATCCTAGAGGTATTGGGATAATCTTGACCGGAAAGCCTTTGTTTAAACTTAGGTCTACCTTGTCCGTCAGACATAGCATTAGAGAAATTCCCATCACTGGTTCTAGCTCTTTTCACCACCCTATTCTTCTCTTGGAGTTTCTCATCCTCCATTTGTTGGGCATACACCATAAGACGTGAGATATCCATATTACCATGGAGCATTGCCTAAGGTTAATGAATTCTTCCCCCTTAGCTTCCCTCACCTCTCAGGGAAAGAAGCTATCAAGGAACACCTATTTGAACACTTCCCACTCTATTGGACCCGCTCCTACCACCGTATTGTTCTTCCATTGATTATACCAAACATGTGTAACACTTTTCAATTGGTAAGCGGCTAACTCCGCTACATTTACCGAAGTCATCCCCATAATTTCAATTATTTTATAAAACTCTTCCATAAATTCTTGAGGGTCCTTTCCCACTTTGGCGCCATGAAATTCGGACTCTAACCCTTGAAGCGGCTGAATTCACATTAGGGTTCACATGTCCCAACATCTCTATTTGCCTGAGCTGTCACCGCTTGGGCTTCAGTAGTCAAACCTTGAGCTTGAGTCGTCATAGCTTGGTCCAACATTTGAAAAGCCGGCCTAACCTTCACATCCGACATAGCCGAAGGATTAACCAGAGCTTGATTAACTTAAGGAGGTTGATTATCTTGAGGAGATTCTTTGTTCACGTTGTCACCCTCAATTCTTCTAGCATTAGCTCTTCATGTATTCATTTCCTGAAGACACAAGGGAAGGATTAGGAGAGGGACTTTATAGAGTTAAACTCTATGGCACGACTTAAGAGTAATGAAAGAACTCTAGTTTCCTAATCATCTTGTAATCTATCATTCATAAATGTGGCAGGCTTCACACTATGAACGAGACTCTACTAGACGTGGCTTATGAGACATCATCCTAGAATCATTCTAAATCTTGTGCTCTGATTACTTAGTTTGTTACGACCCGGGGGTACCCACAGACATAACATGGCAAATAATACCCCAAAGGGCACCATGTAAGCCACTTAGCATATCATAACATAAAGCATTAGAGCAATACAAAGTAAAACACATTTCAAGTCTTAATAAGTTTTTCATAAAAGCAAAGCGAAAGTCTAGACTTGTCTCAATTAGCCATCTACTACAATAGTTGAGTGAAAATGGAGTCACAGCCCAAAACAACATAATATGAAAGTGAAAATACAAGAATGGAACTACAATGATAGTATCCCATCCCCGAATCATGAGGACTCACCACGAGCAAGGAGAAATGATCAATTCCAAGCTCTAGCCACAATGGGGACCACTTTGAGGACCGGACCCTACACTTGGGGAAAATGTAGGAAAATATGGGTTAGTACAAAAATGCACCAAGTATGATAGCCATACGAAAAAGCCTTAAAAACATGCTAAAAGGGATATTTTAGTTGAATGCATGCACTTTGCTAAGCGAAATCATCATTTTGAAGATAGTGAAAAAACACAAGTCATAAGAATAAGAGACAACATGATAAGGCATAGGCTATAACATGGTAGACAATAATCATAACTAGTAAGCATAAGAGATATCATCATAGACATAGGCATTATCAATGCAATCTAGTTCAACATAACATAAGAGAAATATTTCATGAGCCACCTCAAGGCAAGCTTGTGCAATACATAGATAAGACCTCATAATCCCACCCATGCTAATCATGTCACTTTAGGTCCTCATTCATGTGTACCATCTTTTGATCTCATTCTTAGATTATTTCTCATAGAATAGGGAGCATTCACCTTTAGTCCATCATATCAAGGAAAGCAACTTATGGCAACAATCCAAGCTAGACATACATCATTAAAAGTAGCCCTCATATTAAACATACTTAACAATGGAGCCATAAGTATACTCACTACATAAATCATCATAACATAAGAGGAACATACCATTAATACCCTAAAAGCATACTTGTGCAATGCATAAATGAGATCCCATACTAAGTAAGGCTCCTTGAGTAACCATAACTCATATCTCATATTCTTGTTCATATTGTTATCATAGTGGGAATAGTCTTAACCGACATAGACCACGTGAGCTAACATAGAATCCGATGTCTACCCCACACCGAATGGTGTTGTCCTACTTGCCTAAGGTAGAACCATACTCTTAGCTTAGGTGGATGCACTAGCTAAAGACGTATATGGGCACATAGTTATGGGATAAGGAGATTGCTACTAGAAACCCGACCATACAAAGGAGAGCTTCCACCTCACACAATATATCCACTCGGTGATAAGTATTAAATTCCCACGGAGTACTTAACTTTGTATTAACATCATTACTCAGGAAAGGGTACCCTTGGCCTACCGATTCAAGGTACATCATTAGAATAGCTCATTGACTCCTCATAAAGGGGTGCCATTGGCCTACCGATTCACGACAAAGCCTTAGAATACTTCATTAGTCACTTACGGTAGGGTGCCCTTAGCCTACTGATTCAAGGTATATCAATTAAGACAACTCTTTAGATCATGCTTGAGAAATTATAACCATCCATGATCATTCATATTCTTATATTTGATTAGGTGAGAAAAGCCTTTCAACCCTAGAATCATCATATTGTGAGAAAACCTTTCACATCATACCATATTCATACAAAAGTATGCACACGAGGATAATCTTTACCAACAGAACAACTAGATCATAATCATATTCACTTTACTCTCAAAGTGTACTAAAAGCATGTACATAAGCCTTATAATCATGCATAATTTTCATACTTTCACCCCTCAAGGATCAAAGATTATATTCAATTAACACATCTAGAATTACTACATTAGATATGGATAATAACATGATTCAAATAACTCAATTACTACTAGCATAATCTCATAATATCCTTCTTCTATCAACAAACCCACATTCACAAGACCCTAAGAGGGAATTTGGTGGATTTCATGGATTCTTGGGAGATTTCATCATAAAAACAAAAATAATCATTAATTCAATCATAATATAAGGTAATTAAATCATTAGAATAATTTTTGAAGGGAATCCAATACTTGGAGTCAAACCCTAACTTTTTGGGGAAATTTCTATCTTTGAAATTGAGTTTGGAGGGACTCCATGGATGAAAACTATACATGGATGAAGGACTAACATACCTTAGCTATGAATCTCCAAATAAATTGAGTAGAAAAGCTTGCTCCTTCAACCCCTAGCTCCAACCTACTTTCTTTTTTCTTCGTTGAAGTTCTAGAGAGAGAATTTTGGTGAAAGTTGGTTTTGATATGGTATTTCTAAATTAAGAGGGAGATGACTTAATTTAGAGGTCTTAAATCATTATATAGTTAGTCTTATTTAGTATAAAACGACGTCACTTAATAACTATTTAATTCCGAAAAATTCCACAATACCCCTCACTTAACTGCCATAATGACTTCACCGCCCCAATCCACGTGACCACGCTGACGGGCCATAGGTCTACCCACGGTCCGTGCTGGTCAATCGTGGGTGGTGGTTTGAGGGTTTACTTTGGGGCCTTGACCCATGAGGCCATCCACGGGGCATGGATCCCCTTACGGGGTGTGGGTCCCCTCGTGGGTGGACTGTTTTGGGCAGTTTCTAGGGTCCTCCTCAAGGACCCTTTGTTGGTCCTTGGGGAGTCCTACCTTGACGTTTTAACCCGAAACCCTTCATTCTAATTATGGGAAACTAAATTCACGACTCTAACCTTCACGTCAAGCTCTAGTTTAGCCTACTAGTTCCGGCGTGTTACATAGACCCAGACTCACTAATATTGGTATTTGTGCATCCACCACTTCTTTTCAAGGATCTTTTATCAATTCAAACATGCATGTTCTCATTTACATTTGGCCTTGACCACTTTCATACATCATATAACTTAAGTACTGATTCGACAACTTTTAGAAACCAAAACATTCAACTTTATGTTTACCATTAGATATCACCTATCTTTCATACAACAAGTGCCCCTCACTCCAATGAATAGTCCCCTCACTACACTCAACTGATTGAATATAATTTAAGGACTTTGACAAAATAGAACACTCTCACTAAACAATAACATATCACATGCATGCACTGAGAACCATAAGCTTGCCCATTTTGTACATCTCCACTAATTAAGCATTCTTTACAAAGAATCAACTATGGCTTTTCTAGGTTGTAATGTCGGCTAAAGGAAGGGTAGGAATAATTATATAGTAGTGACTTACACTTACCTAAGCACTTTGAACTTTTATGACATCATCATCCTTTCCTTCATTTATCAGCCTGCACTCAACATTTCTATCACACAAGAGTTACATACTTCTCACATTGCCCCTCATTTCTTCTATTCCAAGAACCAAACTTTCATTTTATAATGTTTTTCTTATTTTTTATTCTATTACGTTTTGTCTATTTTGGGCTGCCTTTTCACTTTTAGTTTTACTAAGTCCAGAACAGTCTATGCTACAGTGCTTAGGCAAGCAGGGTGCAAAGAATTTAGGGATTCAACAAAGTGATGTCAAGTGAAAATGTGGCTACCAATAAAAGGCTACAGGCTCAACAAGGCTACAAGTGATAGTATCTGAAAAGGTTAAGCTTTTTGAATATATTTCAAGGAGGCCTAGTATAGTTTCCTACACCAAGCAACACTTAAATTTTGCTACAATAATTCGCCATGCAAGTTATAGACTCAGATGCAATACACAGACAATACAATGCCTCACCGCTCATGGCACAAGTTCTAATCAAGATGGATCAATCACAGGCAGCACAATCAGTTCATGCAAAGGTTCTATTTAAGCTTAATAACAAAAATTACACTTAAGACGGTCATCATCCATCTATCATAGGGCAATACGACTCAACTACGATGACTGACTTGATCCTAGAAAAAAATAATATTTTTGTGTTTTTTACGTTACAAAGGGACTCTCGTTGGCCAAATAATCGAAAACAACCTCCAAAGAACCCAAATACAAATAAAATCATAGACAGACAAAAGACACTACCAATGTTCAACTAATATATATAGTACAAAGAGAATTAGGCCCCACAACACACTTACAATATTATCACTGTCTGAGTGCTACACAAAATAAAAAAAATAAGAACAGAGGTAAGGTGAATCACTCCCTGATCAGTCCTCCATGGTATCTCCGCCATCAGCCTCCTCACTGGCCTAGGCAGGGTTAACCTCCTCCATGTTATAATCGGAGTCCACATATGAACCAGTGTGCTACTTGTCCTCGTCTATCGAAATATCATCGTGTACCGACTCATGGAACTTAGGACCGATGCATGGCAGGGCTTTAGCATGTGCATTCAGTAGGTACCTCCTTTCTACCTAACCCAATTTCTCCTCAGTCGACACTCGCCATCCATTTTGGTGGAACAACATCTCCAACTCATACATACGTGCCATAATCAAATTATCACGACGATGTCACTCCGAAGTGGTGAGTGGTGGGCCAAACTCATTGTCAGGCCTCTTTGTCTTCTTTATATCCACTGGATCTCGGAAAAGTGGTGCAATATAATCCAAGATTTCCTACGGTACACCTGCAGGATGACTTAATTGAGTCATGATACCTCCAAACGCGTACCTGCGTCCTTTATGAACCCCGGGCCTTCCTTATAGCAGATTTCGACACAATACCAATATTCAATTTAGTATTAGTCATCAAGGCGTAAACCAAACACACTCTATCACAGGTGATGTCCGTGTAGTGCAGTACAAGTATCAAGCAATTCATAATGATTCTCAACCAGACCCAAGCTTTTCTACTCATGTCTGCATAAGGAAGAGATTGGTGAAAACTCTTTGTGCTCTGCTTAGTCCACTAAACCATAGACTGGGTCCATAAAGTGTGTCGGATTGCCCGGTAATGTGGTCCAATGTTCAGCTCCGTTAGCACCAATGGGTCAGTATCAGGTGAATTTCCAACTATGTCATTTAGAACCGCGGGAGTGAGAGTCACATCAATTTCCCACACCTTCACAAAATGTGGTCTGGACTGTGTCGCCCAACTTGAATAGAACTCTCGGACCATGTTCAAGTTGCACTTATTTTGCTCAACAAAAATGAACTCCATAAGAAGTTGTTGGATACGCCTCATGATTTGGAGAAACTCCCGTGCCAGAATGTCTCTTTCAATGCACACATTTGAGAAGTAATGTGAGTCTATGTGCTTCTTCCACCACACTTTACCTTCCTTAACCACTGCTCGCAACCCGAACCTCCTAGTTTTCCCTATTGGTACTGCTGGTGCGGGAGGTACATTCCCCCCACTCTGAATTCGCTTCCTTTGGCTTAAGGTTGCTATTTCCTTTCCTGGTCGCTGTGTACCTAACATGATTACCTACAAACACAATACAATCAAGTCCAAAAGAATTAAAAAACACGGATAAACATGGGTGATGTGCAACACCACCCCATACTTATTCCATATATGCCCCAACCTTGGTACTCAGACTTTCCAATGGGCAACACACACACCCACAACCAAAACACAACAACATGAGAACATATTCAGATTTCATTCTTACGCAACACAAAATATTCAAGTACAACAACCTCAGTCCCAGGATACAGATATAACAACTCACAATTCCCCACAATGGTACACAACCAGTATTACTCAAGACTTCACACTAATACCCTCAAAATTCATGAAAAAATGATCTTTTTCATTCAACAAAACCCCAATCCTTCACCGTCCCATGTTCATCAAACCATACTTCACTCAAAACCCACTTACGATCAACAATAGGTGATATCTACTCAAGACTTCGCAATACCCATTACAAAGCAACATACGCCACTTTGCTCCTGTGCAAATCACACCTACTACTCCCCATAGGACATATACACCACAACAACATCAACCCTCATCAATAACCAATAATCAAGAGAAAATATAGCAAACTACATACATGGGATGTTGAAGAGGAGAGAAAATGGGAGATGGAGGGTAAACTGCATCCGCGTTATGGATGCGACGATTGAAAATTGCAAGGGGACAAGGCGAGGGAAAAAATTCTCTGAACGGGAAAGGAATGGATGATTTGGGATAAAATTTGGGGTTTAAAAGGGAATTTAGGTTGGGTCTTTTGAAAGAAGACGGGTAAAACCCGTCTTTTTAATGAAAATCAAATTTGACTTACTAGGTTCGCAACGTGGCTCCATTACGGAGTCCTTTGTCTAGAGGAATTAATTTAAATCCTAGAAAAATCAAATTTTGGGGGGGCGC
>JAJOOD010001430.1:0-33930 GCA_029582525.1 Solanum tacnaense
TTTTCTACTTTCTTGAAATATTGGTTATTGGTGGTGCTTCTTCTCTCTTACCCGCTTAGCTAATACTGATGTATTTTCTACTTTCTTGAAATATTGGTTATTGGTGGTGCTTCTTCTCTCTTACCCGCTTAGCTAATACTGATGTATTTTCTACTTTCTTGAAATATTGGTTATTGGTGGTGTTTTTTCTCTCTTACCCGCTTAGCTAATACTGAAGGTCCACAACATCCTGCGCTCGAGAAATACGTTGCTTCAGCCCTCGAATCAAGGAGATTGCGATACTAGGATTTTGTTAGACTCAGAAGCATGATTAACTCCATCTCTATTTTCTGTCACATTCCTGATGATTTATGGGAGGGATGAACTACTTGGACTGTTACTGTAGAGTTTTGATATGGTGAAGGAGAATCCTTCCTTTCATTAATCATATTTGCATTCTGCACAAGATTTTCGATAATTTTCCTGAACACATTTTTATAGTCAAAATTTAATAAGTTGAGTCTTAACCTGCTACAAGAGCTGCTGATTTCAGAAAATTGCTTCAATTCTGAGATGGAAAAATCTAGTACAGTGACATTTTTTCTGCATACAAGTTGCTGTGATGAATTGAAGGCAGCCGTGCTCTCAGTGCATGCATAGATCTCTAAAATTACATTTATATGGACAGGTCATTATGGAACATCACTTGGTGCTCTGCTAGCATGGTGACTTAATAGTCTTGCCAAAATTTTCTTGTTCTGCTTTCTACACATTAAACATTATTCTTCCAGTCTTGTTTTTCTACGGTTTTCAAGCAGGTGAATGATATTATGTTTTGTTTCATGTCAGTTCAATTTCCGAGGGATTATCTCATCGTGCTTTGAACCTCACTTGTCGGTTTATATAGAGCTGGAAGAGAAGACTCTTATGGATAGTTTGGAAAAGGAAATGCTGGTACAAGCGTCAATAGCATAAATGTTCATTGTTTTACTTCTCTTTATGTAGATCTCCCCTACTGATTAAAAACTTGTGTCTCATACCTAGGAAGAGACATGGGAAATTGAGGAGGGAAGTCAGACTAATATTTTGTCTAGCAGCATTAAGGTAAAGTATTCGATATTTCTGTAGGTCTGCATCAGGGGACCATCAGGGAAACTCGAACAATTTTTTGGGATTATTTTTCTACTTTATTGAGCTCCTATATCATCAAATGCTGTATCATCAGTCGAGCAGATATGGTTGCGGAAACATTGCATAATCTATAGAGCCAATATGATTGCATAAATTGTACATTATTGGATGTTGGGTAACCTGACCGTTCATCATTTGTTAGTGTGAGAATTTTGCTTTTGGTAACGCTGTTGGTGTTTATCTCTCGAGCTTTTGTATTTTCGACCATTGCTCTACTCTATTCTGTCATCTTTTAAACAACCTTTCCCCTTGTGCTAATCAGTCAAACCCTGAAACAATATGAACAGCAAATAAGCATTGCAATATAGATGGCAACGATTTTACAAATCAATCATAATGAATAGAAGGTCGACACATCAAACTCCAAAGAAAATAAATAGATTAGTAATAATAGTAATAATAATAACTAAACAATGCTTAGTTAACATGGATATATTATGAGGTTTGACCTTACGGGTCAACTCGTTAATCACTTCTAATTTCCTCAACAAGAGGAATACTTCATTCCAGATGAAGATGATGTTCTAAGGCTCTAATATTGAGTCAAGAAGATGCTTAAAAATTGTAGTGTGAGTTATATGGTAATTAGATTTTATCTCACCTGTTCTGATCTCACTAGCTTGTTGCCTTTTTTGCTTAAGGTCTTTGTAATCATCAGGAGGAGCTTGAAGCGATGCAGTGCTTTGACGAGAAACCAGACATTGTTTAACCTCTTTAAGGTGCTTTTTCTAGATTATATGATAATGTTTGCTTCTTGGCCTAGTATACTTTCTTGAGGTTGTGAAATTTGATTAAAGAAGTTCATAATAAAAGAAGGGAGCTTCTTGTCAACTCGTAAATTATGGTTTTGATGAGGAGAGTGGATCCATTTTGACATACAAATGAGATGTCAGATGGCAGCATTCGATAGCGACTCACCTTAGTAACAAAGGGTTAGAACCTTAGCCTTTCTAACTTTGAATGACACCTTATGTCATTCATTTGCAGAAATTTACAAGACTTCTATAATATATTCATGTACGTAATGACCCAAAACTGATCTATGAGTGCAGAGGCTTTACACTTCAGGATCAGTGAGCTAGGCGATGGGCCTACATGAACTAATACTGTTGATCTCTTTGTAATAGGCATTTCAAAAAGTTCTTAAAGCTTATGCTACAAAACTTTTCGCTAGATTGCCAAAAGGTGGTACAGGAATTGTTGCAGCTGCCACGGGAATCGAAGGACAGATTAAGGTATAGTGTCAATTATCACCTGGAAGCTTGGCTATCTTTTTCTGTTACTAATTCCCCACTTGATACCAATGAAATATTTTCTCCAGACTTCGGACAAGGATGAAAGGGTTATTTGCTACATAGTAAATACTGCAGAGTATTGTCACAAAACGGTCAGTTCTCACTTCTCTCCTTGTATGGGTGATTTAGGTATTAAATTTAGTAACATATCCAGTTCTGTGTGCTAAATTGGAATTCCTTTAACCAATGCTGGAAAAAGGTGCAGAACTATGTGACCCTCTTTAGTGCATTTTTTAGTTGGTAAAGGTTACTGAAGTTTAAACTAAAACCTAAGGAGATGAGGAACTGTTGTCATAAAAATTCAGAGAGAAATTCCCAAATATTGCCATTTTCTTTTCTGGCGTCTCCTCAAACTCACGCCAAACTCCATTTTATCGTGTTAGCAGTGCGGAGAATTAGCAGATAATGTGTCGAAACTGATTGATGCTCAATTTGCGGATAGAGTGGATATGTCTGAAGTACAGGTAGAACTTGTTCTAATGGTTCGATTCATAAATTCTCTTATGTGGTGTCATGGCTTTATCATTTAAATCCATTTTCAGGATGAATTTTCAGCAGTTATTACAAAATCATTGATTACATTAGTGCATGGAATAGAAACAAAGTTTGACTCTGAAATGGCTGCAATGACTCGGGTTCCATGGAGTACTCTCGAAAGTGTTGGTGATCAGTCAGAGTATGTTAACTATGTCATACAATGCCATCTTCAAACAGAAGTTCTTGTGATGATTTCTTCAAAACTTGTAAATTTTACTGCAGCTATGTCAATGGCATAAATTTGATCCTTACCAGTAGCATTCCAGTGCTTGGAAGCCTTCTGTCTCCTATTTACTTCCAATTCTTCCTGGATAAGGTGAAAATAGTTTTTATTTTCAGACAATTCTTTTTAATTAAAAAAATATAAGGCCTTATCTGTGTAAGTATCTGATCTCTGCATCACTTCTCAAATATTGAACTCATGTTTTCATCATTGTGCAGCTTGCGTCATCTCTTGGTCCACGGTTCTATCACAATATCTTCAAATGCAAACAGATATCAGAGACTGGAGCACAGCAGGTACTGTTAACCTTGATCTACTGTGACTTCAGTTTTTCCATTTTTCTCATCAACATAAATCTTGACTGAGTGAGCCAAGCTGGCCCTCCTACTATTGGAGCCGCTTGAGTTCACTAGTGTACGGCTTACTAAGAGTTGCGGTGTCAGATCCATGTAGCTTATAAAATGGTGATCATCTTAATGTAGTTTTAATTTAACTGGCACAACATCATTGCACAGATGCTTTTGGATACACAAGCGGTAAAGACTATTTTGCTGGAAATTCCTTCTCTGGGAAAACAAGTAAGATTGCAAGCATTTCAGAAGTGTGTAAACTTCTTTCTCTTTTCTTTTTGGTTTGGTCTGTTTTATTAAATTTTATACTGACATTTTGTCCCTATCACTGTCATTCTATTTAACATTTCCATTTCTATACTTTGGGGCAACCACATATTTGAACTTCATTCCTGAAGTAATTTGTAGTTTTGATGAAATAAAGTGGCTCATAGCTGCAACTGAATATGATTGATCCTTGAAAGAAAAATAGGCAAAGATGACTGTTGCTCATTTGAAATATTCAGTGTCCTGATGAATATGAAACTATACTGTTACAGAAAAAGCAGTTATAATATCTCTAAATCCTTCGCATGAAGTCTTCTCCTTTGTCACTAGTATTTTGTGCACTGAGTTCGTCTTCTTGTAGTTATTGCCTCCAGTAAAAGCTTTCTTGCTAAGTTTCTTGATGCCGTTGGTATAATAGTTTAAAACAAGATCATTGGCTTAAACGCTTTAGAACTTCATTTTGAACAGACAGCAGGAGCTGCTAGCTATTCAAAATTTGTCAGTCGTGAGATGAGCAAAGCAGAAGCATTATTGAAGGTCAGCGATTGTCTGATTGATCAATTATAGTCTGAAACAAGGCTCTTGTATTCCTTCCTCTGGATAGTATACTGAGTTTTCTTTATTTAAATAGGTCATACTGTCTCCAATAGATTCTGTGGCGGATACATACTGTGCGCTGCTGCCAGAGGGAACACTGACAGAGTTTCAGCGTCTTTTGGAGCTTAAGGTTCTGCTATTCATTTTATTCTCCCGATTTTCTAAATCTAAAATGTTATTTCTGAGGTTTCTATGAGATAAGCAGTTTGCTGGATGTTTTTATCCATTAAGAGCATAAGACCAAAATTAAAATTTGAATGCAGGGCCTGAAAAAAGCTGATCAGCAGAGCATACTGGATGACTTCAACAAACGTGGGTCAGGCATATCTCAGCCGACCATTATGGCCCCTTCATCTGCCCCGAACACCTCAATAGCACCAGTCATAACTAATGCTGCAGCATCACCTGGGGCTATCACTTCAAGAGAAGATGTGCTGACAAGAGCAGCTGCTCTTGGAAGAGGTGCAGCTACCACAGGCTTTAAGAGATTCCTCGCGTTGACAGAAGCTGCAAAAGATCGCAAGGACGGGCCATTCAGGAAGTTATTCAATGGATGAGAACCAATTTCTGAGCTCATCATTCTTGGCAGGTCTTTTCCTTTATTAGCTTCTTCTTTGTATTTTCCCTATCATTATTGTTATATCAACTGTTCGTTATATTTGTTTTCCAGGAATAGCAAAAGCTATTGGACATTTTTTTGCGGTGTAGATTGTAAATTAGAGTTTATCAAAATCAGTATCATATTATGTCAATTTTGAAATTGATACCATAGCCTTCTCCACTTTTAATGCAAAATTTTCCAAGATGTGCTGCCCAGAAGTTCATGATTTATTCGGGTCAAATCACCTTCTCTAACAAACCTAAACACATGCGAGGTCACCTTCGCTCAGGCCAATAATCTTCTACTTCTAGTCGACTGCTTTATGACAGGTTTTCCTCTTTCATTGGCTCTGGTCGCTCGTCTACCTTCCGCCCTAGCAAATAATAAAATGATAGTTATTTTTTTATAGTCAAGTGGCTTTCCGCTCCTGCATTAAGATTGAAAATGAAAACCTGTTGTACAAAATAAAGGCCATCAATCAGAAAAAAGAAAAAATATGGAAATAGTCAATCAAGATCTAAATGAATTCGTATCTTTATTTTTATACACAGAGATACTCATCTGTTTTTTATTTGGATAGATATGTTTCTATGAGCGACTATGTCGATCTTTATAAGTTGCAAGACAATCTGATCTTGTTTTCGTAGTTGCTATTAGGTCTATTGGCTGTGCGAAAGGTACCCTATTCATTATCAGTGATGAATACTGATATTTGTGGACAATATTCTAAACTTTGTAATGGTCTTTGATCAAACAATAGAAATTAAGGGATATTTTTTGAGAGAATTTTTTGTTATGTTGATTAGTGAATGGAAAATTACTGGAAAAACAATAAAATGCAGACAAATGGAAACTAATAATTCACTTTTAATACATAGTGCAACTATACCTTTTTGATGGCTTTATAAAATATTATAGCTTTTAAACATATTTTTGTTTATTACCTTGATATATCATATTTAAAAAATATTTATCATCTATAACCACTGTATTATGTACTAAGAGTTAATTATATCTGCAATATATATGTATTATAAATATATTAAAATGTATTGAATTCGTTTTGATAAAAAAAAATGCACTATGTTTTAAAAAGGAAAAAAATATCAAACTAGTCGAAATTAGCAACTTATTTATGGAAAATAGCTATAGTTTCAAAATATTACAAAAAGAGTAATATGTAGTTTTTATAGCAAACACTTCCCCTCTCTCCCTTGCCTCTCCCTCTCGTTCTCTTTCTCTGTCCGTTCTCTCCCTTGCCTCTCCCCCCTCTTTATTGCCCTCTCCTCTATCTCGTCCTCTCTCTTCTTTCATCCTCTCTCCTGCCAATAAGAAGAAATACATTCAAATTTATTATGTATCAATTGTATTCAATCAAATATAGGTGAGAGTTTTGTATTTTATTTCAATTGTATTCGAAAAACTGTATTTTGTATTATTTTTTTTGTATCAATTGTATTTGTATTCATACGAATGTAATATGCATCCATCCTTTTTGTCAAATGTATTTGTATCCAATCAAAGAGAGGATGAATAGAATATGGTTGTATTCGTTGTATTTCGAATACAATTGATGCAAAATAAAAACAGAACACAATGCAAAATAAATAACAAATACAATTTTGTTGTATTTTGAATACAATTGATACAAAATACAATACAAAGTACAATCCTCTTTCCTTCCTCTCTTGATCTCGATCACCTCCATCCCTCTCTCGATCTCGCTCTCCTCTCTCCTATGAATATGTATTCATTTTGATACAAATCAGTTTGTATTTGTATTCTTATTCTCCAAAATCAGCAAAATATACTCTCTCCTCTCTCTCCCAGATCTCGCTCACCTCCCTCCTCCCACCTCCCTTAACATTTTGCTATTATCCATAATTAAGCAAATTATAGCTATAGAGTCCTATTTAATGCTAATTTCTCTTTTCTCATTTTTTTTCTCAAGTTACTACTTGGATTAGTGACACATAGGAGTGGCAAACAAGCAAGTCGAGTCGAATATGAGTCGATCAAAAATGAGTTAAATAAAATGGATAAATTACTCAACTCGACTCACATTTTAAATGGGTAAAAATGAGTTACCCAATGGATAATATGGGTACCCATATTTACCCACATTATAATAGACATCTTGTTAAAAGCTTTAAAAACAAAAAAAATTAAAGTTTTTTTATCACTTCACTACACCCCTACCAGCCCCCCACCCTCCTATCCCAAAAAAATGTAAATTTTTTTTACCACCCCAACCCCCTACCAGACCCCCACACCCCCTACCCCCTACCATCTCCCCCAGAGACAATCCAAAAAAAATTACCAACCCACCACCCCCTACCCCCTAATCTCAAAAAAAATTAACATAATTTTAAGTTTTTTCAATTAAATATTTTTAAGAAAAAAAAAATTAAAAAATTTACCACCCACCCCCTACAGCCCCCCCTACCCCCTACTAGGGGTGTTCACGGGTCGGTTTAGATCGGTTATTGGTCAAAACCAAAACCAAACTAACTTAATCGGTTTTAAAATTATCAAAATCAAACCAAACCAAATATAATATACATTTATCGGTTTGGTGGTTATTGATTTCGATTTGGTTTGGTTTGGTTATTCGGTTATTAACCATACACAAAAATAAAAGAAACAATTCATTCAAAATGTGAAAAAAGTGACAACAATCCATGCAAAACGAAAAATAGTTAGAATGACTTAAATTACTGAACTTTCGATCACTAAATTTACTATCAATAAAACTTTAAAATTCACTTTATTGGCCTAGAAGGAAGAGACAATAATATTTTCAGTCCCACAAAGAATTGTCATAGACACTCATATACATGAAATCAATAAGATAAATGTTTTCATCTTGGGCATTTTTGCTTTCAATAAGTAAATTATAAAGAAATTTTAATGAAAATATATGTAAGATCTTTAAAGTTGTTTATAAAAACAATATATTAAGTATGTATATTAATAAAATATATGTATATAATTCATCAGTTCGGTTATTTCTTCGGTTTTTTCGAATCAAATCATAATCAAACCAAATACTATCGGTTTTCGAAAATTTAAAACCAAACCAAACCAAACCAAACCCAAATAAAATCGATTTTATTTTATCGATTTGGTTCGATTTTTCGGTTTGGATTGATTTTTATCCAAACCGTGTACACACCTACCCCCTACTCACCCCCCCCAACACCCACCCCATCCCAAAAAAAAAAAATTGAATTTTTTCCATTTAATTTTTTTTTAAAAAAAAAAATTAAAAGTTTACCACCCCACCCCCACACCCCATCCAAAAAAAAAATTAACAAAATTTTAATTTTTTTTCATTAACTTTTTAAAAAAATTATTTTTACCACCCCACCCCCTACCCCCACACCCCCTTACCCCCTACCAGCCCCCCACCAATTTTAAATGATTTCCATAAAAAAAAAATTAAAATAATTTACCACCCCACCCCCTACCAGTATCCCACCCTTTATCACTCTTTTTTTGTGTAAATAAACATCTTTTACCGATTTTATCCATTTAACTATCCACTTTTAAATGGATAATTTGGGTATTATTCGTTTTTACCCATTTTTAAATGAGTTGGATACCAATCCATTTTCAATAGGTAAATATGAGTGGATACCCATATTAATTACCCATTTTGCCACCCCTAGTGACACATGACACAAGTTAAATTAAATGACTAAGATTTAATAGTCCAAAGTAAATCTCTAACCATGATTTAATTAATAAATATATTATCTATTTGATTTTAAAAATGATTGTAATTTCATAATCTTAGCAACATATTATCTTGTCTATAACTACAGAAAAAACAATTCTCTTTCTAATTTTTTTACACATGAAGTTTATTTTAATTTTATTTTTTTTAAATTAAAACTTTTATTGGATCTTTAGAGGAAACAGGAAGAAAATAGGTGAAATAAAATAAGAGAAATAATGGGTAAAATTTAATTGACTAAACCAATGGCCTACTCATGATTTAGATAATTTTATATATTTGCTTCCAAATATTATAATAATTCCACAATCATAGATAAACATTATTTTGTCCATATATATACTAGTATTTGGAAATGTATATTGCACGTTTTTTCCGTATAACTATTATAAAACGTCTTATATATATATTTTTTTGAGTTATTATGAAGGAAATACTAAAATTGACAATAGTAATTTTCACATTTATATTTTATTCATTATTCATTAAATAAAATCCATAACAATGAAATAGTGCATTTTCCATCGAACAAGAAATATATGAATCAACTTAAGATAATATATTCTCTAGTGATATAAATATGTTAAGATGACTTATCTTCAAAAATCTCCCATTACACGCTTTGCGTGTATATCCCATATCAGTAAGTACACAAAAATCTCATAAATAATATTATATTATTAAATAAAATTACACTTTATATGTTCATAGTATCAAATTTTATTCTAAGAAAATATGTCTTGTAGAGAAGAAGAGAGGAATGTTTGCTATACAATGATAATCTGTAAAAGTGACAGAAAAAGAATGATAATTTTCCTACTGTTTTTAGTGCGTCCTCGTCATCTTCTTTTATATTTTTTTTTTAAGAGTAAAGACATAAATACACCATCAAAGTTGTTTCGTATTTGCATAAAGATACCTTAACTTTCAAAGTGTTCTATTACCCCACAAAACTATTTAATATCTTTGTAAATGGGCCATTTTGACCCATTCCCTCGTCTATGTAGTCGCGCGTGTTGCTTCCTCCCTAGAATTCAACCCGACCCGACCCGACCCTGTTCTTTAAAGAAAGTCGTTTTTCCTTTTCTTTTCTTATTTCTCAACTTTCCTTTTCCTTTTCCTTTTCTTCTTCTAAATTTATTTCTTCTCTGTAAGGTCTTTTGTTTTATGTTTTAGATTTCTTTTCCTTCTTTCTTATCAGATTCCTTTTAGTTCCTCTGTTTTTCGACCTGTTTTAGTTGTTTCAAGATTGTCTTTATTGTCGACTTCTTCTGATTTATTGTCTACTTCACAATCATTTCAAGATTTTGGTAGTAGTTCCTTATTGCATTTACAAATTGAGGGCCAGGTTTTGTTTCCCGATCATGTTTTGTTGTTGGTGAACAAAAATTCAGAAGAAATTAAACCATAAAAAACTTCAAATTAACGTTTTATACTGGAAATTAAAAGATAAAACGAATTCCTACCTTATTTTCTTGGGGAAGATGATGAAGTCGTCAAACAGAGAGAACCAACGTTGATCTTGATATGGAAAAAACCATGAAATCGAAAAATTAGGGCTACCAATGGCTATTTTGGGTTTAAAATTGGGGAAGATGACATAAATTGATTAAATAATTAATAATAAAGAAAGAAAATGACACGTGACACTTTTAAATTGGTCCATGGCAGTGAAAACACGGAATGACGCGCCTCATGTGCGTGGTAACAATCCAAACGAGGAAATGGGTCAAAATGATCCATTTACAACGATATTAAATAGTTCTGTGAGGTGATAGGACACTTTGAAAGTTAAGGTGTCTTTATGCAAATACGGGACAACTTTGATGATGTCTTTATGTCTTTACTCTTTTTTTAATTGATAATTACGATCAATCTTTAAATTAATTTTGAGTTACTATTTTGAAATGGAGGGAAAAGGTAAAAAAAAATTGTTAAAAAAAGAGTCTAGCAATGATAGAGGAAAAAAATGTTATTGTATATATTAAAAATTGTTTAAAGGGATGATAAAAATTGTTACTAAAAAAGAAGGAATTAATTATCTAAACTATGATTAGAGTCTTGATTTAGTTAGTTAAATCTTACCCATTAATTTTAACTTATGACACGTGTTTTCAATTCAAGCAAGAACTTGGGGAAAATAAAGAGGATCCCCATCCTAAAGAAACAATTTGCTAAATATGGAGAACAACTTGAAACACAACTTTATTGTATTAGTCGACTATATCTCTATCGTTAAAATGAAGTTAGTTCTACCCTGCCGTCTACAAATTTATCATTTGTACCCTCCAAACTAACGATTTCCCCAAATCAATCTCAAATTCTCAATTTCGACCCGAATTATTCATTTAAAACAAATTATCAATTAAATCCGACCCATAACCCATTTAATCTGGTCTTACATACCAAATGTATAAAAAAAAAGTAATAAATTCACCAAAACCCATTTCAATTTCTTATGAACAAATAAATTCCAGCCATTAATGAGCTTTTAAGAAGCAAAGTTGGGAGCGAAAACAGAGGAAGAAGACATGCCAACCTTATGTTCATGCACAAAAATAAGAACAATATTGCTATTGAAATAATCCAATAACTTCTTCCCCAAAAGTCACTTGTATAGATGTATTCACTAGTTCTTCAAATCCGCCGCACACGACGACGAAAAGGCAGTACGAGGCGGTCAAATTCCACCAGAAACCAACAACAAGAAAGAAACTAAAAAGTTCATGTTGCTGCAATTTTGGGTGGGAAATCATCTAATTACACAAATTCAGATCTGTGGTTTCAGCTGTGAAGAAATGAATGTGTTGTTTTCGATTTGGGTTTGAGGAAGAAGTTGAAATTATTGATTTTTCGAAGTTGGAACTCGGTTGTAAAAATCCGAAATTCAAACTCAAGCTCCAAGCTCCATTAATGGCTATGAAGTTTCCATATGGTTGGTTCTTCAAGTTTCAGGCTCCAATTCAAAAACTAATACCCTTAGCAGCTTTTAACAATGACTTTGAAGATATGTAACAACTACAACAGATTCAATGACGGAGAAATCCATTCTTTTTAGTTTTGGTGGACTCAACAAGATTGAGAAAATTGAAAATTAAATTCAATGGGTCGGATTAAAAAAGTTTTTCATTCTAAATGAGTTCTAAATGGGTAATTCGGGTCGAAATTGGAAATTTGAGATTGATTTGGGGTAAATCGGTAGTTTGGAGGATACATATGATAAATTTGTAGACGACAGGGATAAAAACTAACTTCGTTTTAACGGTAAGTATATAGCTAACCAATAAAATAAAATTGAGACGTATTTTTGACCTTTTTCCCTTTATTGTTAGGTTGATTTAAAGATATTGTCATAGTACATACATTGCAATTCTTCTTTCTTTGTTATTTAAGAGTTGATGAGAATTATGTCATAGTATTCAGATGAATATATTTTTTTGAAATTTGATTAAATATAAATGAATTATTTATGGGGTAATGGGAAATGACTAGAAAATTTTGTCAGAATTTGACCAAAAAAATTGAAAAGCCTATAATATCCTTTTTATTTTAAAATGAATTGATCTTCTTTTTCATTTTTTAATTAAAAGGTATTAAAATTAAAAGGGTAAAAATGTCAAAAAAGTAAAATAACATAATGTGAAATATGTTATTTTACCATTCTGGTCAAATTCTGGCCAAAAGAATTTTTCCTTATTTATGATTGTTGTACACTCATAATCCAAAGTAGATGTTTTTGAAAAATTAAACGAGCAAAAACTATTTGAAGGTCATATATATAGAACCATGTGAAGTGGCACGCATGATATATATTAATCTTTTTTGGCCATAGATTTTAAAGTTAAAACTTGAAATTTAAAACTTTAATTTTTTAAAATTGTACCTTTTAGAACTTAAAATTGTGTTTGGATATGTATATTTCTTGAAAAAAAAATTTGTGAGTGAAAGTGAAATTTCTCAAAAAAAAAATTAGGTCTAGAACTTTAATACCTTTAAAGACAAATTTTAAAAATCTAATTCAAAATCTGAGGTCAAGGACTAGTCACGTGTTTTTCTTGATAAAATTGTTGTTAATTTCTTCATTCAATATCATAGGACACCTTTTTAGGTATGCCTTTTTTCCTCGTAAGTCACACATCACATAAAAATTTTGTCCAATAAAAATCTTCACTCAACATTTGTTCTTCCTTTGCTCAAGTTAACCATGACTATTGTTGAGCAAAGAATGTCCAACTGTTGAGGAAAGATTTTATTAGACAAAGCTATTATATGATACCTGACTCACGTGATAAAAAGAGACAGTCGATCTAAGAAGTTTTCCTAAAATATTGAATGTAGAAATTAATAAGAATTCATTTAAGAAAAATACGTGACTAGGGTTTGATTAAAGATTTTGAATAAATTGTTTTTAAAAAATTTGTCTTAAATTTTTAAAATGTTCCGATTTTTTTTTTTTGAGAAATAATATACAATTATGATTTTAATAGAGTATGCCCGGAAAAAGACATAATAAATGTACTGAAATCTAGGAAGTTTAGCTGTAGCTACCAAAAAGCTTCACCAAAAATTAAACATGCAGTTGGATTGGAAGCTACCATTGGAGCTCAAGAAAGGTTGAAGAGAGAGAGAGCCGCCACCTTAGCTTTATCTGGACAGACAAATAAAAGGTTTTGTTGCTATTGACATGATTTAGGCAGATAACCATTGTCATTATAGTATGACCGTTGCAATAGTGTTAGCTATAGCAAGAGTGTTTCAAAATGTCATCTATGGTAATGGGTATCTGAAAATTAACTTGTATAGCAATGATTTATTAATATTTTTCATCACCCGTCGAATATCTTTTTTTTTTAATCAATAATTATCTTTTACATTTCTTTATTTCCTTATACTCATTTTAGAAACAACATATAATGTCATGATTTTAGGCAGGGGGAAGAGGCCAAACATCAAAATATCCTGGAAGTTTTGAAGACAAAGCTAGATATATAGTTTGCAAGGAAAGCCTCATAACTTTCACCGGTATTTTTCCTTTTCCATGAAAATGTAAAAACCAATTGGTGGAACTCGATCAACTTACAGTTACTAGTGGCGTGAGATACGGCGGGGAGGTGGAACACGTACGGGTGATGATGTCAGATTGTCGGTTATTTTTTTTGTCTGAGTGTGTGTTTGTTGAGATAAAGCACCGACAGAAATCGTGGAATAGGGGAAGTAGAAATAGAGGGAAAATTTAGCTGTGAATTTGAGACAGTTGAAGTAGGAAGAGGAAGAATGACGTATCCGAGAGGGTGGGAAAAATAGGATTTTTTGAAATGATAGGGAATTTTAGAGTACTCCCTCCGTTTCACAAAGAATGACCTTCTTTCCTTTTTAGTCAGTTACAAAAAAATGACATCTTTTCTTTTTTGGTAACATTTTACTTTTTGCTTTCCACGTGGCATGTTTAAGACCACAAGATTAAGGGCAATTTTGTACATATAACTTTAATTTAGGACCACAAGATTCAAAAGTCTTCTTTAATTTCTTAAACTTCGTGTCAAGTCAAACTAGACCAATCTTTTTGAAACGGAGGGAGTATATGGTAAAATAAGTTGTATATTTAGGTGTTCTTTTAAAAAAAAAAATGCACTTAATACTCATTTATTTATAATTACTCAATTCCGTTGGTTTTATTCTTTTTAGTGTTATTATATGGTTCTTGCCCGGGCTCAACATTTTAATTTCTGAGGTAAATTCATTTGTGTTTAAAAATATAATTGAGATCCAAAGTAACAAATACTTCTGAATAATCATAATTTTAAACTCATTATTTAGTGACAAATCTATTCCATAGCTTACATAATAAAAAAAATCAACATCCAATAAGAAGCCATTGAGGTGCATAGTCATTTTTCTTAAATTTCAAGAATCAATTCAATAGACAGACATTCAGAATTGGTTGATAAGTAGCTCAATACGGAATATGGTCACAAGTTTTTTCTTTTTGCATTTAATTATGGAACACCTACTCAAAATCAGAACATGGCATTAGGAGTAGAATTTTGTTGATTCATTCATTCTACTGCAATGTTGGGGATATGATTAGCTAGTTGACTGCGTTTTTCCATACACCGACATAATCTAGACTCAACTTTCCATCCAGTAACATCTTAACTTTAGCACAACTGAATTCAATGTCCAAAGAGGAGGAGCTTCATTTCTGAATAATTAATTGCTTCCGCAGTAGTGGATGTATCTTGAAAAAAGAAGAAGAGGTTCCTCCATGTTGTACATAATATGAAATAACAATGAAATTAAGATAGAACAACATTATTTACAATGAATAGAAATAGAAGAGAGCTAGCTAATTCAGTATTCCTAGTATTCTACAAAACAACAAATGCAATAACTCACTGGTGCTCTGTTTTAGTAGGGTCAATATCGCATCGGCAACCACATTACACTTATTTGATTGTGTAGTTATGAGAAATTACAGAATATCAAGATTAGATATGGAGTTTCACTTGAAATCAATGCACAAGCTGTAAAATAATTATGTAGAATCTGATAAAATAATTTTAACAATCAGCAACATTACTTGTATTTTGATAAGTAAATGGCTATTTGAGATCAACCTTTACCAAGTAGTAGAAACTTCGATCGAATTTTACCTGATTTCTGCCTGTCAATAGCTCATTACGATGGAGTTTCAATGCTTCTAAAACCACCTAATGCACAGACTGAATCAAGTGTTTATAGCTTGACTCAGAATACAAATAATGCACTTACAAGTTGTTTGGATATTAGCGACAAATAGTGTAAGAACAAGATGAAAAAACATCAAACATCATAATGGTTTCTTCAACACTTTTAAATGAGCATCAAAACCACATCTTCCCGTGCATTCTTCAGGAAAAACCTTAGTAGTCTTCATCTTCAAACTGAATCAACTTTAGATGAGAGTCCAAGCACACAATGCTTTCTTCAGAATCACACACCTGCCAACAATGGCAAATCTAAGATTTCCATCAAGGTGAATTTTATGTATAGGGGACTAAAATTCTAAACATGTACATAAAAAGTAAAGAATTACCTCATAGGTATAGTGTAATTTTTTTCCAAGGAGAGCCCGGTCATGAAAACTTGATGCCCCCGACTAAATTTGCCCGTGCCTTCCAATTGTCACACCATTCTTCATACATCATACAATTCTTACTCCATTCTCCATCTTAGCAAACAGTTGAGAGTTAGAAGAGACCAATTTATCGAGTACATTGAACACCTATATTAAAACAACAATTAGCAATCACTCAACATCATAACTAACTATTTCATCGATTACAAGTCAAAATGCCAAACAAGTTTCACTTTCAAGTGCCACTAATGCATTAAAAATCCCAGTAATCTTTTTGTATTGCAGAATACAAAGTATGATACTTGCTATTCAAACCAAGTCATCCATCCAATCAACATCTTATTCATCTCAGGCCATCTAAATTCTAAACCGACAATCCGCTCATTAAGTCAATCGAACTTATCCTAATGCTCCATTTCAACCATATTTCTTGCGCATGAATTCATTTGAAATATGTTATCTCCAAAGTTCTAGCACTGAAATGAGTTGAGTTTCAATTTTTTTGTAAAAATTCAAGAGCATTTCTTGCTACTTTTATAACATTTACCCTTCCCTCAAATAAAGTTATGAGTTGAGTTCAGATCTGTCAGTGTCAAGTATGCGTCTTCATCTTTACAAAGGAAATGAATTAACCTGATTGAGCTCTCTTCGCAATCAAGCTCTGCTTAGAACCAAATTTAGATACTCTTATTGCTGGCAAACTTTATTTAATGAAGATATTATTCAAGACCGGATTTACAATTTCTCCTATATTTATTAACTCATTGCTACCTATATCTGTATGATCATCTCATACTTTAATCACATCACTTCACAATTCAAATCTATTTCTACCATTAAGTTCCATACACCAAACATGATTAAATTCAATGGCATGAGTATGAAGGTTACACGTTTCAACTTTCAAAGTGAACTTTACAAGTTAAAATTGATGATCAGTCAGATCCTATCCCTTCATTGTGGCATATTCCATCATTTTGGCGAGTCAAATTCGAATATAGGTTCATAGTTTAGCATTATTGTAATTATCAAAGAAATTTTCCTTAGAAAGTTTTGTGAAGCCTGTTATCAAGAAATTTCACCATCTTCTATTCTTGAAAAAATCCTCTTTATGTTAATCAATCAACTTTGAGTTTTATAAAGGTTATAACTTGCCTTTCGAACAACTACCATATAAAATAAATGTAAGATGAAGAGCTCTACCTCATCATACCAAATGTTGTCAATGTTATACTCATCTTGGAGCTAGCACAAAAGAAGCATTATCATCCACGTTTAAATCATTTGCACCTCCATATCCTATGTATTTGCTTTTTATGATACTTTGTCATGTCCCTTGAATTATGTGTTTAAAATCCTCTTTTCATAGAAAGGAGTTGCAACTGAAATAGCTGAGGCTGTTACTGGTGCTCTAAATGGGGAACTTTCTGCTACCGCTGAAAATGCTATGATGGACGTTCCTCATAAGGTAAGCCATAGTATTATGTGCTTATTTTTCTCTTTCAGGTTTCCACACATACGAAGGAAAGGCATAATGAAATTCCTGCTTCTGTTATCAGGTTTTACTTTATACATACATTTTCCACATATTCATTGCATCATTTCACATTGTATGATTGTGTGTGGTTGACTTGTAGATATCTGTTGTTGTACTTTCTCTATCACCTGTGCTTTGGTATGTTTCTGATTAGGCGTTGATTGGTAGTATTAGCACTATAGTGCCTCTATTAATTATATAGTCCTTATCTGAGCTAGGTGGGCCAATGACACCTATTGAGTACCCTGTGTTTTGGTACTCATTGTTGGAAAAATAGTACAATATTGATATTGGATTGGAATTATAAAGTAGTAAATAGCTTATCACAAACACTGTGTCGTGGCAAGCCACTGCCTTGAAAGCCGTTTCAGCTCGACTCCGGTGCAAATCGTAGTAGCCGGTCGCTCCCCAAGGTTCCACAGTTACTCTCAAACACGTGCACTCGTGGCTGAAAGTTTGGAGATTGCCCAAAACCAATTTCCCAAAAATATTCTAAGAATAAGCTTAAGAAAAGAAAGGAGGAAAAACTTTTTCTCTTCTTTTTTGGTTTATGTTGTATATATCTTATGCTCACAAAAGGTCATGCTTATATAGATATTTCAAGAGGAGGAGTTTCAAATAGAAAAAAATATTTTTTTTCATTCTGAGAAACGGATTGTCAAGGGTAATGACATTAAAGGCCATTACATCACTTTTACAGAAACCCCTTGTTTGTCTTTTGGAACGAATATGTTTTCTCCTTTGAAACGTATTGTTGTTATATCTTTGCATTAGACTTAATTAACATGGTTAGAATTAACTATAGAATTTACTCAACAATCCCCCACCAATGCAAAGATAAAGAGTAAGAACTGACTTTTGGGCAACAGGAAGGAACATGTACTTAAGTGTCAATATCTTTCGATTTGAATTGACACGTAGTGATATGAAGCAACAACTTAATATACACAAAGTGAAGTACTCTTGAACTAAGTCGATATAAATTGAGACCCCCACAACACATACTATATCCTTAAATATAAGCAACCTCCGCGATACAAAGTACTTCTATGGTCATGCACACACACCTTGGGTCTTATGAGTGCTCTAGAAAGACGACCCAAGTCTTTCATAAAAGGCGACACACCTTTACACTCACGTAGGTGATTCCATCAAGTCTATCTCAAATAGACCACCTTAAGGGTCTAGAATCATTAAGAGCAAAATAAGCTCAACCTCATAAAACACTGCCTCACGCCATAGGGATTGAAAATGTGGTGTATATTGAGGCTTAACGGGTCCACCACACTACCTCAATCAATGGGCTTTAGCCCCATCCCCCTCGACGTTTCAAGGATTATTTTCCTTGTCAAGCCCTTGGTCATAGGATCCGCCAAATTTCTTTCGGACCTTACATATTCCAAGGAAATAACACCCAATTTCAACAACTGCTTAACCGCACCATGTCTGATGCGAATATGTCTCTTTTTTCCATTGTACACACTATTTTTGGCAATTCCGATTGCTACTTGTGAGTCACAGTGAGGAGAGACTGATGAAGCTTGTCTTTCCCATAATGACATATCCGCCAAAAGATTTCTCAGCCACTCAGCTTCTTGCCATGCCAACTCAAGAGCAATGAATTCTGATTCTTTGGTAGAATGTGCTATACAAGTCTGTTTGGAAGACTTCCACGAAATAGCACCTGCACCCAAAGTAAACACATAGCCACTGGTGGAGCTAACTTCATCATTGTCAGTTACCCAGTTTGCATCACAAAAACCTTCTAAAACAACAGGAAATTTATTAAAATACAAACACCAATTCATAGTACCTCTCAAATACCTTAGCAAGCGATGAAGAGCATTCGAGTGTTCACTACTGGGATTATGAGTATATCTACTCAATCTACTAACAACATAAGCTATATCAGGTCGAGTATAGTTCATGAGAAACATTACACTCCCAATTACTTTAGCATATTCAGTTTGAGAAACATTAGATTCTTTATTCTTCCTCAAGTGTATGCTAGGATCATAAGGAGTTCTCACTGGAACTACATCAAAACAATCAAATTTTTCAATATCTTTTCAATGTAATGAAATTGACACAAAGAGAAACCATTAGCAGTTCTTTTGATTTTAACTCCCAAAATCACATCTGCTTCACCAAGGTCTTTCATTTCAAATTTAGAAGACAAAAAGTTCTTGGTCTCATTAATAACATTCACATTAGGACCAAAGATTAACATGTCATCTACATATAGACATACAATCACACAATCTGAACCTATCATCTTAGAATAAACACAGGTGTCAGATGAATTTACAACAAAGTCATTATCCACTAATGTGATATTAAATTTTTCATACCATTGTTTAGGTGCTTGTTTTAGTCAATACAGGGACTTTCTCAATTTGCATACTTTATCCTCTTGTCCTGGAACCACAAAACCCTTAGGTTGAGTCATATAGATCTCTTCCTCTAAATCACCATTTAGAAATGTTGTTTTGACATCCATTTGATGTACCACTAAATCATGAATAGCGGCTAGAGCAATAAGAGTCCTAACGGTCGCTATTTTAGTCACATGAGAATATGTATCAAAGTAATCAACACCTTTCTTTTGGTTAAAACCCCTAATCACAAGTCTAGCCTTCTATTTATCAATTGTACCATCAGGTCTCAATTTCTTCTTAAATATCCACTTGCTACTTATGGGTTTACAACCTTTAGGTAAATCATACAAGTCCCAAGTGTGATTAGAAACTATAGAGTCTAATTCACTTTTAATAGCCTCTTTCCAAAATATAACATCTATTGATCTCATTGCTTCACCATAAGTCTTAGGGTCTTCTTCTATTAAATAGATAGACACTAATTCATCATTTAAAATATTAATATCAAAATTTTCAGTTAAGAAAGTAGTGATAAAATCAGAACCAAAACTTGTCTCAGTTCTACGTCTTTTACTCCTTCTGAGTTCATTTTCTAGCTAATTAGAAATAACATTAGAAGAAGGCACAACATGAGAATTGTTTGACATAGATGCAGAAGCATTATTTTTCACATCACTCGGTATATTATTTTTCAAAGAAAAAATATGCTCAAAAAATTCTGCTTCTCTAGATTCACAAATAGAATGATCACTTAGAGACATAAATCTATATGCAACACTATTTTGAGCATAACCAATAAAGACAGTATCAGAAGTCTTAGAACCAACATTTACGCGTTTAAAATCAGGTACCCCAACCTTTGCCAAACACCCCCACACTTTTAGAAATTTCAAGTTAGGAACAAATCCTTTCCACAACTCATATGAGGTCTTGTCTAACTTCTTAGGAGGGACTCTATTAAGAATATAACATGCAGACAAGACTGCTTCTCCCCACATATTGTCAAATAGACCAGAGCTTAAAAGCATAGAATTCATCATTTCTTTAAGGGTTTTATTTTTTCGTTCGGCTACACCATTTTGTTGGGGAGTATAGGGAGCACTGACCTCATGTATAATACCATTTTTCTCACAAAAATCTTCTAGAGTTTTAGTACTATATTCACTGCCCCTAACATATCTAAATCTCTTAATTTTTCTGTCTAATTGATTGTCCACTTCTGCTTTGAATTTCAAAAACATGCTTTCAGCCTCATCTTTAAACTTAAGAAGATGTACCTTAGTGTATCTAGAAAAGTCATCAAGAAAAGTAATGTAATACTTTTTTTCACCTTTGCTAACAGTGTTCTTGAAATTTGCTAAATCTGAATACATTAGATCAAGTAATTCGGTCTTTCTACTAATAACAGATTTGAAAGGTTTCTTGGTATGCTTTGCTTCTACACACATAGGACATTTAGAAAAATCATCAGTTTTTATCATAAGAATTAATTCCATTTTTCCAAGTCTTTTAATAGAAGCAATATTAACATGACCTAATATACCATGCCACAAATTGATAGACTCAACAATATAAGCAGAATTTGAAATACTTTCATTATTGACAATCTCTTGAACAATGTTCAATACAAACAATCCTCCACTAAGATATCCCTTCCCAACAAAGTCTCCTCCACGAGAAATAATTATTTTATCAGCTTCAAAAACAAGTTTAAAGCCTACTTTGTTGAGAAGTACTTCAAAAACTAAGTTTCTACGGAGGGAGGGAACGTACAAAACATTGTTCAAGGATAAAGTTTTTCCAGAAGTTAATTTAAGTAAAACTTTTCCTTTACCCATAACTCTAGGAGTAGTGGAGTTACCCATGTAAACACACTCTCCATAAGTGGACTCCTCAAAGTTATGAAATAAATTCTTACTAGCACAAAAATGCCTTGAAGCGCCTGTGTCTAGCACTCAGTCAGTTTTGTTAGCCACCAAATTTGCCTCAATAACTACAACAACAATCACTTCACTATCCTCAGCAAGATGAGCTTGGACATCACTTTGTCCTTCCTGTTTTGAGTCCTGCCCCTTTCTTTGATAGCACTTGGCTGCCCTGTGACCAACTTTTCCACAAACAAAACAAGGACCCTTAAATTTTTGAATTTGACTCTACGACTTGTTGAATTGTTTTTTCTTCTTCATATGTTCCTTTTTCGAGACTTTCTTCGATTTGCCTTTGAACCTGTCTTTCACAACAGTACCAAAAGATTCAACAAGATTAGCTTTAGAAGAATTAAGAGAAAGTTCTTCCATTTTATCTTTGAGACGGTTCGCCTCTTCGGTCCTCATATGACTAATAAGTTCTTGGAGAGTTAAATTATTTTTCTTATGCTTTAATTGATTTCTATAATCACTCCAAGATGGTGTAAATTTTTCAATCAGAACATTATCCTGAAATATCTCACACATCTTCATGTCCTTGTTGAGAACATCATCAGTCAAATTCTCATATTCGTGAAGTTGTTCCATTATTGGCTTATTATCAACTATTTAGAATTTAATCCACTGACCGACAACATATTTTTTCTTTCTTGCATCATCAGCACCATATTTATTTTCCAAACTATCCCATATTTCTTTAGCAGATTTATAGGTAACAAATAAATCAAATAAAGGATTAGTCATATGATTTATCAAGTGTTCTCTCACAGTTCTGTTATCTTTTTCAAACTTCTTTTTAGCAACATCATCAACAACCACTACATTACTAGAATAAGTAGTAGTGTTAGAACCATTCATAGAAGGTTCGTTAAATAAAACATAATCAACTTCTAATTGTTCAAAGAAAATTAAAAGTTTTTTGTGACCAACGTTTAAAATTATTTTCATCCAAAGGCTCAAGTTTTGACAAATCAGAAAAAGTTTTGTTCAAAGAAATAGCCATTTATCAATATTGTATGTTAGGAAATCACTTTCAAATTGTTGGGAAAAATACTACAATATTGATATTGGATTGGAATTACAAAGTAGTAAATAACTTATCACAAACACTGTGTCGTGGCAAGCACTGCCTTGAAAGCGATTTCGGCCTGACTCCGGGGCAAATCGTAGTAGCCAGTCACTCCCCAAGGTTCCACAGTTACTCTCAAACATGTGCACTCGTGGTTGAAAGTTTGGAGATTGCCCAAAACCAATTGCCCAAAAATATTCTAAGAATAAGCTTAAGAAAAGAAAGGAGGAAAAACTTTTTCTCTTCTCTTTTGGTTTATGTTGTATATATCTAATGCTCACAAAAGGTCATGCTTATATAGATACTAGTGTACTTGGCCGCGCTTCGCGCGGTTATGAAAAGAATTAAAATAAAGTTACATACTAATATCAGTAATTACTTTAATAAAATAAATTTTTTATTAATCACATAATTTCATAGAAGAGAAGCTATGAAAAATGTTTAGGTTAAATATGAAATTCATTAAGAAATCAATATATATGAACTTCGGAAAGTTAAATATTAAAAATAAATTTCATAGAGAAAAAAAGTAGGTAATATTAGAACTACTGAAATGTAAACTTGAGATGTGATCATTTTTTTCTTTTTTATTTGGGATTTTTTTAAGTATAATTTATATATATTTATGTAAACTTGAAATCTGGTCGTTCTTTTCTGCGTAATCTTTTTAATTATATTCTTAGTATAATTTTTCGACAATGTGTAACTCAGATTGCCATTAATAGTTATTATCCATGATTATATTGTTAGCCAACACTATTTTTAATCATTATCCACAATTACTATTACTTGTCGTCGTCGTCACCCAATCATCACATGTTTTAATTATTTTTATTGTACAATATTAGATTAATTTAATATTTGATTAATAACTTTTTAATAATTAAATTTTAAATAAAAAAAGTTAACATATTTAAATGATGAAAAATAACAATCTTAATTAGTTAGATTCCATATCTTAATACATTATTATTATATTTAGGTTCAGATATTCAATTATTTTTTGGACAACTTATATTGGGAAAACAAAAGAATGTAAAATTTAAAAATAAACATAAAAGAGAACAAAAGAGAGAATTAACTACGCAAAAAAGATTTAAAAAATGACACATGCAAATTCCTATTTCTTTTAATTTTGCTTGGCTTAAACACAAAAATTTTAAAAAGTATATTTCACTTTTTAAATAAATATTACATTCAATATAATAAATTCTTAAGAATAAAGAGTCACAGTAATTTAGAGGTTTAACAATGTGGCTTTGGACTTGTTTGTAACATAATAGGAGTAATATTTGTACATTATTACATTAATAAAGAACATTAATTATAGAAAATGAAAAGACAATCAAATTAGAGTTATTGAGACAAATATTTTATTATAAGTAAATAGAAAGCAAGGAAACCAACTATATTTTTAAAATTATAAATTAATCGCAATTTTGAAATAACTTGAGAACTCCTGGAAAACAACAAATATGAAAAATATAAAGACTACTACTTTGACTTATTAATAAACAACTTGAAATCTCCTAGAAAACAACAACAATGAAAAATTTAAAGATTGCAATTTTATACATTAATAAATAATTTGTTTTTAATAAAACAAATTGTATTTTCAAAGTTATAAATTAACTTTACATTCTCATGTTCTATCATTTTTGTTAAAATTTGCTCCACCGGACTATGGAAGTATATGTACGTATTTCTTTAAGTAGCATATCGATATCCATTTACTCATTTCATGCTTCTATGTTTTAAAATATTATACCCCACAAACACAATAAACTAATATTATCAACAAAAAAGTGAGAAGAATTTACGTGAACAAATAATTTTTTTGAAGAGTGTTATCATTATAATATAATCAAATTATTTAAGAATTACATAGAGGTCTAAAGAGAATAAATTAAATGTTTTTTTTTTAAAAAAAAACTCAAGATTTATATCTTCACGAACACAAACAAATAATATTAAATGTACGATTTCAACAAAGAAAGAGTTGTAATTATAGTAGACATATCAAATTATTTTACCTTGTAAAATCAAATTACGCAAGAATGTCTAACCATTTTCATTATAGATATATCTCCTATAATCTGCAAAATATGATTAAATAAGTTAAAAAATTATCTAGCAAAAGAAGAAAAAGATAAAGAATAAGGAAAAAATTGTATTTAATCATAAATCCTCCTACACATATAATAATTTTTGACAAAACATAAATAATTCAAAAGAAAATAATATAATAGAAACATTACTTTTTAAGCACCTAAAAAAAATAAAGAATAATCAATATATATATAGCTCAAAATCCATTAATCTCCATCTCTGGATGATTTCATTTCATCCTATATACAAGAGTCAAGAAAAATAATAACAAATAGATTATTAGTCCTAAAATGAATCTCAAAGATAACAAAACAAAGTAATTTATCTAGAAGAAACAAAATATGCTTTGACATATTAGCCTTACTTGCTAATTAAAAGTAATATATGAAATCTTATTTGGAAAAGATAATGCACCTCAAAGCTTACAAATATTGTAACATGTCTGCCACTAATTTTCTAACCAAAGATGACTACAAAATAACACACAATTTTAGTGTGATTTTATAGTGTTAATATAACCTTCCACATTAAATAATTAGAGGTTATGAATATGAAAGACTTGAGAGGTTATATGAATATGAAAGGTTTGGGAGCTATGAATATTATTTAATATTAATTTAAGATTATAATTTATATAATTGAAGAGGTATAAGTTAAGAAGATGATTTTGCAAGAAAAAAATAATTGAAAGAAATGATAAAAAAAAAAATATGAATGGAGGCCATAGAGAGGTGCCACATCACCTTCTCTATGTTCCTCCTTTATTTATATATATATATATATATATATATATAGATTTCAAGAGGAGGAGTTTCAAATAGAAGATTTATTTTTTTCATTTTGAGATACGGATTGTCAAGGTTATTAACATTAAAGGCCATTACATCACTTTTACAGAAATCCCTTGTTTGTCTTTTGGAATGGATATGTTTTCTCCTTTGAAACGTATTGTTATATATCTTTGCATTAGACTTAATTAACATAGTTAGAATAAACTCAACTATAGAGTTTACTCAACACTCATATTACACTTCTGCTTCTTTTTCTGGTGCAACGCCTAGTACATGCTACCCCTGTTGATTCCAGATCTCTCAAGGCTGTCGTTGTTGGATTGTGGTGAGCTCTTGGCGTTCGGAGGCTTGCTACTTTTCCCTCTTTGTATTGACTATGTATATATTTTTATTGGGCATAACTGTTATATATAGTCCCTTTCTGTACTTAGATGTTCTTGTACCGGTGACACCAAGTCCGAGGTTGGATCTTGTATATAGTTTTTTTTTTTTTTGTTACTTTCGGGCCCTTTTGTATATTTTGTATTGTTATATACAAATCTATGCTATGGGCGCCTCTTCTTTCTTATTATTGCTTCTGCATAGTTATATGCTTGTTTTAACTAATCTTCTATATGTTTGGTTTTCAGGTTACCTACTGGAGGTTAATGGAAGGCACCATTATGACCCGATTTCGAATCATGACACCTGATCTAACCCAAGTGGGTATTTTCTATCGACTATGTCTCATTCAAATTATCATAATTTTTGACATAGAACTCAGATTTACAAATGGTTTGATGTATGAACACTAAACTCAAAGACATTTAATGTTATAGGTAGTAGGAATTCTAACTCGTTATACATCGTGAGATATGCTTGTCCCAAGTTAGACCACATACGAGAATTGTTTAAAATACTTTCTCGTAATAAAACTATGAACTAGGATTTTGTTACCAAGCTCCCTTTTTTCTAAAACTTTAATTTAATTCTTTAAACACTTTCATATATCAAATTTCATGATATGATCACCTATTTGAAATTCCATTCTCTCGACATCACATCACCAAACAACGTAAAGTAGAAATTAATTTTTTTGGTGTGCACATTTAATTTTCAATTTAGCAGGGTTAGTTGTCTTATAAATATACGGGATGTTACAAACTCATAGAAGGAAGGATTGATGGGAGGGTCCTTTTTAGTAGATGACATGTCGAGAAGTCGGACGACCTTATCAATTTTACATATTTCTATCGAACCCTGCTATTATTAAGTACGACTGGTACAATTTATAATTTTAAAACATTTTAAATTATTGATGATGATTCTTTAGAAATAGAAATATTGTTGCAATTTTAGCAAAATGAAAGAAACATACTCATCCAAGTGTGCATAGGAAAATGAGTGGACAAGTGGTGCTAAAAATTGAAGGAATTTAACACTAACATTTTTATTTATTTTTTGTGTTCTTTTTTTTTTTTTAAAAAAAAACATGTTAAAAGCATCATAATGGAAAGAAGTCAATCATCAAGAACAATAATAATGAAAAGAAAAAGAAGAAAATATAATAGAATTTTTTTTTAAAATAATTTTGTGAATTCCTCCATCAAATCTCTTCCGAACGAGCTCCTTTCTGAAATTGTTGCGAGGGTTGCTTCTTCTTCTTTTTTGGATTATATCAATGTCAAGTTCAGGTTCATATTATTATTCTTACATATATAAATGTTATATTATAGATTAATATTTGTTTTAACATAAAAGACTTAATTTGCATCAGCTGTAAAATTTTCAATGGAGTTTCGAACGATCCATATGTTTATCGTCACATTTCATTAAAGGAATTTCCAATAGGAGGTTGTTCATGGAAGAGTGAAAATGAAGAGAACGAAAATAAACTTTCT
This sequence comes from Solanum tacnaense, assembly GCA_029582525.1. Taxonomy (NCBI): domain Eukaryota; kingdom Viridiplantae; phylum Streptophyta; class Magnoliopsida; order Solanales; family Solanaceae; genus Solanum; species Solanum tacnaense. The sequence continues at coordinate 27,586 of JAJOOD010001430.1, forward strand.
TTGTTCATGAGGACGTGCATGGAGAGTGGGAATCCAGAAGCCTTGTACCGAAAAGGTGTGGTAAGTATTCTCTTTCGTATTATCTCTCTTCTTTATGTGTCATCTTTTTAGTTTTATTCTGTGTACTTCCTTACAAATATAATTTAACTTTATAATTTTCATTTTTATCTTGAGTGATATAATTTATAATTATACAAATGTCTGTAATTTGTTTTAGACCATAAGTTTTAAATGAATTATCTCTTTTTTAGATTGGATTTTTTCTTTCTTAAATTTCTAAACATCGACAAATAAATCGAGATGGGGAAGTAAATCATTCAAGTTTATTTTAGATGGTGGTTCTAATGCATGTAAAGTTACTAAAATAATAAGAGAAGTCATAAATTCTTTATTTTCATTATATCCAGAGAAATTAGAATTTAACATACAAAACTACCATTTACTCAAGTTGAATTCCTACTCCATCTAATCGAGAAGAAAAGTAATACTCCCTCTGTTTCAATTTGTTTGTCTTATTTTAACTTGATACAGAATTTAGGAAATAAACGAAAACTTTCGAATCTTGTGATCTTAAACTAAATAAAAGTAGAATGTACTAAGATTCTTATGGTCTTGAACATGAACATGTCATGTAGTCTGTTAGATTAAATGAGTTGTCATTCTTTCCTTTTTAAAACAAATTAAATTGGGAAGTAAGACAAACAAATTGAAATGGAGGAAGTATATGTACCCGAACAAGAAGTTTCATATGCGTTGTACCTTACATTCATATATATATTCCAATATACATTAATTATTAATGGACAATGGTCCAAACATATTTCTCATTTGGAGGTATATATAATTAGAACATTTTTTGTGACTTGAGGTTGATTTCTTTAGGAAAGAAAGGCCAGAATATGCAATGAAATATCTTGTGAAAGCTGCAGAGGCAGGACACATTGGAGCAGAATATGTTGTAAGCCTAATACAAGTCTTGATGGGGGGAGAAGTATTAAAGAACAATTGCATAGTTGCAATTGGCAGAATGAAAGGAACCAAGCCAAAGCGAAGAGCGTTAGCAGAGTTTCGAAAAAACTTGGTTGACATATTGAGTAATATTTGGATTCTTAATCCTATAGTATTTTTAGGACGACAAAACTCGAATTGGTGTTCCCTTCATCATAAGCGTTCTTACAAGAATAAGTGGCGTCAATGGCCTTCTTTTGATACTGATGATGATGAGGATGCGGATTTTTGTTGTTATGCTTGTAGTTGTGATGAAGAAATTGCACACCTTGTTAACATTCTACCAACTTGGTAGTCGTATTATTTATAAATAAAATTTCCTTTATACTTACCAAATGAATGACTATTAAAATACATATCTCAATTTAAAGTTGTTTCTTTCACATGATAAGGCGGAGCTATCATTGACACTAAACAGAGAGGTTATCTCATTGTAATTTGAAAGAGAAATCTATATGTCAATCTAGTGAAATGTCAGAAGAGGAAATTGGAGAAACAAAATTTAGAATGGAAAGAGAAATAAGATTGAAAGAAATGAGTTATACAAAAGATTGGAATATCAATGAATTGAGCTTATTGTTGGAGTTAAGAGTTTAGGGCTCGTTTGGTGTGAGGGATAAGAATAAATAGTCCTGAGATAAAATTTAGATGTCTTGTTTGGTTGACATGTTTGGGATAACTTATCCGACCATTTATAGCATAGTGATGGGATAAGTTATCCCATATACATGGTGGGATAAGTTATCCCAGGATAACTAATCCCAGAATAGTTAATCCTGGGATAACTAGTTCCCAACCAAACGACCCCTAAGTGTTGGTGTGAATAAAAGATGGAGGAAAAAATAAAAATTCCAAGCTAGTTTTTATTGATAGGAACTTTTTTTCTCATTGTTGGTGAAAAAAAAGGCTAGTGTGCTTATAGATAATACAATATCTGGTAGTGTAAAATTAATTGAGGGTTCTAGAAGAGCGGTCTTATTACTATCTGGAGGAATGATATTGACTATTAACAAAGCATTGTATTGTAGTAAGTCTCAAAGAAACTTGTTTAGTTTAAAGGTTATTCGTCAAAATGGCAATCATGTTGAGACTGTCAATGGAGAAAAAGTTGAAGACCTTTATATTACAACAATAAAGATAGGAAAAAAGTTTGTGCACGAAAAATTATCCGCAGTTTTTGCTGGGTTGCACCATACAAATATTGGTATGATTGAATCACATGCCATAGGAAACAAAGAGTTTATTGGTCTTAATGATTTTATCATTTGACATGACCGGTTGGGTCATTCCATTTTAATATGTTATGCAAAATTATTAAGAATTCATATGGGCATAATTTTTCAATCAAAGAAATTCTCTTATGCTGCTTGTTCTCAAGGAAAGTTGGCTATTAGCCATCAACATCTAAAATTGTGATTGAATTCCTCGAATTTCTAAAATGTATACTAGGTGATATATGTGGGACAATTCACCCTCTATATGGATCATTCAAAAAATTTATGATCCTGATAGATGCATCTACAAGATGGTCAGATGTGTACTTATTATCAACTCGCAATATGACTTTGTATGGTTGTCGACTCAAATAATAAGATTAAGAGCACAATTTTCAGATTATACAATAAAGATAATTCATCTTGATAATGCTGGTAAGTTTACATCTCATGCCTTCAATGACTATTATTTTTGTAGTGGAATGATAATTGAACATTTTATTTCTCATTTTTCCACTCAAAATGGTCTAGTAAAATAATTTATTAATTGTCTTCAATTGATAGTTAGATAATTGCTAATAAGGACAAAGTTGCATGTTTCAATATGGGAGCATGTTATTCTGCATACAGCAACACTTATACGCATTAGACCAACTATTTATTATAAATTCTCCCTATAACAATTGGTATCTATTCACGAGCCAAATATTTTTCATCTTAGAATTTTTGGTGTGCGGCATATGTTTCAATTGTTCCACCACAACGCACATGGGCCTCTAAAAAGGTTGGGGTGTATGTTGGGTATGAATCTCTTTTTATTATAAAATATTTGGAACTTACGGTAAGATTTGTTGAATGTCATTTTGATAAATCAATATACCCAACATTAGGGGGAGAATATTAGTAGTTGAAAAATGAGATAGATTGAAATTAATTATCCCTATCTTTAGAAATTATTGTACGTCAAATAACATCAAAAGTGTTTATTTCATAAGATGAAATGCCGAATATTTTTTCACCCAGAGAACTTATTGAATTGTTGTGAGAACGAATGGGGCTAGCTTTGGAAGAAGCAAGATGTACTGATTCGTCTTATTGGGAATAACAAAAGCATGTCTTAATTAATACTAAAGGGTTCATATCTGAAGCAAACTTTTGAAGAAACTGCTCGAGTTTTAGCAAAAATGGCTCTCCAAAGGCATATTGATTGGTTGAAAGGCCTTAAAGAGAACGTTGTTGGGGGATACCCGTTAGTACCGGATTCAAGGGATTATTAGTGAACCCTTAAAAGCAACATAACAATATTCCTTTGGAATTTTTTTTAAAAAAATAAGAGAAATCTATCCGAGGGGAGGTAAGAGGTGTGTTTCGTCACTCCTTGTGACGACTCAAAGGGATTTTGAAGGTTGCTTCTGGATTCATTTAGATACTCAAACAAATCTATGTGAGAAAGAGGTTAAAAGATGATTTATTTGTAAAATATTGCAAATCAACTGTCATATGCATTTATTAACCTTTCAAGGGTTACTAAATCTCAAATTCCAACTGCAAATACTCCACATCTAGTTGATGTCCTGATAGGAAAAACTGTTTACGCAAATGAATTTAGACCACATTTAAACATGGCAGGCCAATTGATTTTTAAGGATAAAAAACCTCATTAAAAAGGGAACAAATGATCAAGATGATCATATTATGGAAGCAATTGCTCAAGAAGAGCTCTAAGACATAACAAATGATAAGACCACCGAGGAGGTCCAAATAACTAAAAATAATGAGAATGAAAAATCTCAATAAGTTATGTCTCGACAAGAAAAAAGGTGGAACTAAAGTAATATTGTGGTTGACAATATTTTTGCTTATAATGTTGTTTTAAAATAATGCATCAAGATGAGAATTTTGAACCAAAATTTGTCAATGAATGTAACAAAGAAATGATTTTCCAAATGGAAGGACGCAATTTAAACTAAATTGGCTTCACTTGAAAAATATGAAGTTTTCGAACCAATAGTCTGAACATCAGAAGATGTCAAGCCAGTGAAGCACAATGGACTTTTGTGCAAACAAATTTGAAAAGAGTGAAGTTGTAAGATTAAAAGCACAACTTGTGGCACAAGAATTTTCGCAAAGGCCTGACTTGTGGCACAAGATTATGTAGAGACATATTTTTCTATAGTGGATGCAATTACCTTCAGGTACCTAATAAATTCGAGAGTTCATGAAAAACTCGAAATGCGCCTAATGAATGTTGTCATAGCTTATTTATCTGTCTCATTGGACCACAATATTTTTATAAAAATCCCTAAATAATTTAAAGTGACTGAAGCATATAAAAATTCGCAAGAAACTTATTCAATAAACTTCAGAAATCCTTAGATAGATTGAAACAATCAGGGCGGATATGGTATAATCATCTTAGTAAATTTTTTCTAAAGGAAAAGCACAAAAATGGCCCTATTTATTCTTGTGTTTTTATTAAAAAAAAAAAAAAAAAAAGAAGCTTGAATCCGAATTGTTTGAACATCATTGACACTCCTAAAGAGCTTTCAAAAAGTGTTTAACGAAAGAATTTGAAATGAAAGATCTTTGTAAGACAAAATTTTGTCTTGGCCTACATATTGAGCATGTGACATATGAAGTATTTTTCCATCAATCAACATGAATTGGAAAGATTTAAAGCTATTTCACGTGGATAAAACACATCCACTGAGTACCCCGGTGATTGTGAGATTGCTTGACAAACATAAGGATCAATTTCGACCTCAATATAATGATGAAGAGCTTCTTGGTGTTGAAACTTCATATCTTAGTGTCATTGGGGCACTAATGTATCTTGACAATAATACTCGATCAAATATTTATTTTGCAGTAAGTTTACTGGCAAGATTCAGCTCCTCCCTAACAAGAAGACATTGAAATGGTGTCAAACATATATTCATATATCTTTGAGGGACCTTTGACATGAGATTATTTTATTCTAATGAATCCATGTCAGAAATAATTGGCTATGTAGATGCTAGATATTTGTCTGATCCACATAAAGCTCGATCTTAGGCATACTATTTATTTATATATGGAGGCACAACTATATATTGACACCCAATGAAGTAAACATTAGTTGTTACTTTTTCAGATCATGCAAAATTAATAGTCATCCATGAATTGTAAGTCGGAAGAGTGGATCAATGACTCAACATATTTAAGAAATGTGTGGTTTAAAAAAGAAACAGAATTTTATGACTACATTGTTTTATGACAATGTTGCATGTATGGCTCAACTGAAGGGAGGATACATTAAACGAGATATGACAAAACACATTTCTCCAAAAAAAAACACTCATGATCTTGAGAATAAAGGTAAAATAGATGTTCAACAAATCCGCTAAGTTGATAATTTAGCGGATCTGCTCACTAAAGCATTACCAACCTCAATATTTAAAAATATTATATTTATGAGTGAAATGTGTAAAGTTGTCGCAAGTTATTTGATAAATTTTCAAAATATTGGGTTCAAATGTCTCCGAGCTTTTCTACCAATACACACACACATATAGAGTTAGACGACCCACAACCTATCAAAGATCTACGAGCCTAGTTTCTAATGCATCATATCGATTGTCAATAAGACTTCAAAATAGAGAGATACTTGTGTTTCCGTGAGACTGGACAAACAGACTCGTCAGACAAGCCTCCTAGGTTGGTAGAGCTTTATAAAAACTTGTCTCCTTCATTTTATATCCAGATATTTCCCCTAAAACCCCAGAAAATCAGATCTAATACATAGGGATTCTCTTTGTATACTAGTGTTGCTAGCTCGGAAGCTTAACATAAGTTGCTCTACGTCCTGAGCTCGCCATTTTGGTATAATTTTCTCTGTGAATTACATGGTGTAGCTTTGTTGGTGCTGTGTCAGCAAGGTATTGGTCCTATAAGGTGTTCTTGGTTCTATTACAAGGGTATATATCAAGGTAAGAATTTTTTTTTTATCATTTTATAGCTACTTTAGACCCCGGGTATTATTTTATGGTAAAAGTTTGTGTCTTTTGTCAAATTGTCATAGTACCTTATATCTTTGATGTTGATTGAGCTCCTGCCATATTATAGTATGATGGGGGTACGGTAG
>JAJOOD010001432.1:0-25428 GCA_029582525.1 Solanum tacnaense
TCGACGGAAAAGCGACACAGTCATGTTCGTCGCTTTTCAAAACGCGACAGACATCGTCGCTAAAAAGCGATAGATTGCGTCGCTTTTTGATTATTTTTTTTAACAAAAGCGACGGAGTCCGTCACTTCTTTTATATTTTCATTTATTTTTTATTTCCAAAAAGCGACGCAGTCCGTCACTTTTCTGAAAATTTATATTTTGAAAATCCCAAAAAAGCGACGGACAAAAGGACACTATCCGTCAGTTTTTTGGAAATTAATTTTTTACCCAGAAAAGCGACGGACTAAAGGATCCTGTACATCGCTTTTCTGGGTTTATTTGAAAAAAATAATGCAAAAAAGTGACGGACAATATTGCCCACCTGCAAATATAAATCAATTCAATTCAATTCATATTCAACCAGCCCAATCAAACAATATAATCTAAACATCACACACAATATATAAAATATCAAACTTAAATCAATCTTCAAAAATATCTAAATCACAATACAAAAACTTATAAAGTTATTCAAAATGTGTTTCAAAAAGTTCATAAAAGAGACATAAACTAGGGAGTGTGATTTAAAAAATCATCCTCCTTCTCACTGTCGTCGTCGGTGTCCTCGGGAGCGAAAGATGTAGTAGGTCGACAAGCGAGGTTCAACACTTGTTCTTTGATTTGCTGAACGGTCGCACTCATACTTTGTTGTTCAACTACTCTTCTCCGTTTGGACTCTACCAATGTCGATGTAAGCTGTGCTATTTGAGCCGACATAGCAACAATCTGAACACCGTCAAGTGCCTCGGCTTGACGTGACAATCCAATACCTTGTAAGCCTGACTGGAGTCATTTTACATCGTTTCGAGAGCCTAGACCATAGACTCTACCCTTGTGTTTCCCCCCTACCACTTTTTCTTTCCCAATTTAGGTGGACAGTTCAGGTGTCATTTGGACCGAACTATCTAGATTCTCAGCGACGTACTGATGAAACTCATTCTGCATATTAAATATAAAAATTGACATCAATATATATACATATCATAAATATATTCATTATTAATATATATTATTCATATTAAATAACTTACAAAAGTTTGTTCGGCCCTTTCCTTCACCCACACATCCGGATCCGACTCATTTTCTTTCTTTTTCACATAAGTCTTCTTAAAAACCTCCGGTTCAATGGGAGTGCACCCCAATTCTTTTTCCTATAAATAAAAACTGAAATTGATAACGATATATATGAATCAACTAATTATTTATTTAAAAATTTGAATTAGAACTTACCATCTCTCTTGTAATTGTTCCAACGGTCTTTGCACCTCCAGTGTGTAACGAGCCACCCTTAAGACTGCCTCTAGCCTTTTTGGCTTGTTCGTACATAGCCGAAAACTTATCTGTGTTCCAATACTGATGCAATTCATCAAAAATATGAGGCAACATCCAACCCGGACGTTGATCAGTATCCCAAACTTTCTTTAGCCAACTAGACAGTCTCGCGGATGCCCTCCTCTCAAATGTGGTCCTAATGACCAAATTGTACCTCGACTCCCAAGTACACATAATCTGAAAAAGAATTTGAATAGCGTTAATTAGATCGATAGTAAAAAAAAGTAAAGTATACTAAAATTATTAAACTTAACTAAAAAATATATACCTTAAATTTATTAAATATCGCCTGGCGTATACTATTTGGAATCTCGCTCTAAGAGTGATAAGCCTGTGTATAAAGTCTTCTAACACAGTCTTTTAAAGCCCGGGTAGCATCCTTTGCCGGATGCCACCTATAAAAGACATAATAAATATGTTAGTTCATGAATAATATATTAAAGTATAAGCAATAAATAAAATAAAGTAACAAATAGATAACAAAACAAACTTACGATGATCCATCCGGCTCAATCATGACTCTACCAAGTCTGTCCTTCTAGCTAGGAGCTAGAGCAGGCATCGTATCATCTGGTGTAGCACTAGGTGCAGCTGTAGATGAAGGTGATACACTAGAATGCACAAAACGCTGAGTCAATGGAGGCATACCGGCCATAGCATTTAACTGCTAGCTACTAGAATCTCCAAGCCTCATGGCAGATAATTGAGGAGATGTACCTGTAGGAGATGGAGTACCATCCGATATCCTATCTGCCGATAAGGGTCGTGGTCGACGAATAGCCTATAAAGGTAGGTCCTCATAGCACCGTGGAGGCACTGCCTGTGAAGTAGAGGAAACTTCGACTAGCCGACGATAATTAGGATATTATATGCCCGTGGATCCGCCGTACCAAACAGAACATCAAATAAATGAGTATCATGACTGATGCGCTCTGGCGCAGAAGAAATAGATCCTGGAATATCCTCAAGATCTATGGGTCTCCTAGACTTCTTATTTTTAGCCCTATTAGTTTGGCTAACTCCAAGATTCTCGCGATGTCTATCACCGTCACCTCCTGATGACATTTGTATGCAAATTTACATGTATAATATGTAAAAATCATAAATTAAATAAAATTAGCAAAATAAATTAACTTACATATACTAGCTTTCATTCTACTACTATTCCTCCTCGCTTGTTTCAATTCCATCATTCTCCCATTCTTCCTCCTTAGTTGTTTCATTTTCATTATAGTCCCATTCTTTGTCATTAAATAAGTCATTTTCCTCATTCTGGGATATTTGTTCATCAACATTCATTATCTCATCATCAAATACTTCTTCTAATATGTGTTGAGGATGTTGTAGTGTGGTTTCCAATTCAATATCAACTTGTTGATGAACAATTGCAACATCATTTTGATATGCCACATCTAAGACATTGTCAATTTCAATTCTTCCCACAAGCTTAGTTTTTATAACAACCCACTAATCAGCTTTGTCCCTATGCAATGGATATGGAGCGTAATACACTTGTTTAGTATTTTGTGCAATAATAAATGGATCATAACTTATGTATTTCCTGGTGTGCTTAACTTCAATTATATTATGTTGATGGTCCACCTTTGTGCCTCTATGTGATAGGTCAAACCACTCACACCAAAATAATACAATATTCTTCTTAGGCCAACCTGAATACCTCACTTCAATAATCTCATGAATGACACCATAATATTCAATAGTTTGGCCAGTACCATCAACATCACCTTGTATGTAGACAACGCTATTATTTGTTTTGTTGTTCCTAGAAACTTCTTCAGTTTGAAACTTAAAACCATTGATACAATACTTATTCATTGTCAGTACTTGAGATTCAGGTCCAAGTGATACTTCTTTCACTAATTGCAAGTGTTGGACACTTGAGTATTCATCGTAAACCTCGTGATTGTTATTTCAAGTAATATAATTTAGTATAACATGAATATATTATTAAATACTAAGTGATTCAATGTAAGCTTGCACACTTAGATAGTTTGTTAGCCATTTGAAAAATTATGTATAGATGGCTTTATTACCCTATGTGTTTACAAACAAGCTGATCATTTTACATTCAAGTATTTCGTTAGTTAATGAACACTTATTAGTATGTATTTTGATAACATATTTTTAACACTTACTTGAGATATGGTTGAATCTCTAGAAAATTAAGCAAAATATGTGTCACAACAGATTGCACTTCCATATTAGTGAAGCCTCGCTTTCCACACTTTTTAGATCCTCGACCATTTTGATTAAAAATTGATATCGGTGGAAATAAAGGATCAATATCGCCTTCATCATTGCGATTGGGCCTGTTTCTCCTACATGACACATCATCACCAAACTAATAAGAATAAAAATCACCAGTTTCTCTCCCAATATGACCTTGAACAACTGATCCTTCGATCTTTCCCCTTTGCTTAATTGTTTGCTTGGAACTGCCAATTTTTCTGCATGTATATATGTATATATTTGTTAATAAAAGACTTGGTGAATATATATAACTTAGTAAATATTTCAAATGGATACCTTTCAAATGGATACATCTATCTTGTTTGAACCGGACCTCCAAGGCGGGCCTCTTGTACAAGGTGAATTGGAAAATGCTCCATCACATTAAAGAAACCACATGGAAATATCTTCTCCAACTTAGTAGTAATAACAAGAATATTTTCCTCCATCCTGTGTAAACTACTCTCCAACAACTTTCCAGAACACAAATCCTTTAAAAAAAGACTTATCTCTGTGATTGGTTTCCATATCCTTTCGGCCAGATGGCTAAAAGCGATAGGAATTAAAGTTTCCATGAACACATGACAATCATGACTTTTCATATTTATCAATTTTCCTTCATTCATATCTATCTGCTTTCCTAAATTTGAAGCATAGCTCTTCGACATCCTCAAATTTTTAATCCACTCACAAATTTCACGTTTCTCATCCAATGTGAATGAAAAGCTGGCTTTGGGATTAACTATTTTACGATTTTGTAATTTCTGTAGCCATAACTCTTTTCTCCTAAAATATTCCTTTATGTCCATTCTAGCTTTTGGATTGTCTTTTGTCTTACCCTTCACATCCATCACTGTGTTAAATAAATTGTCAAAATAATTTTTTTCAATGTGCATCACATCAAGATTATGTTGTTGCAGATTGTCCTTCCAATACGGCAACTCCCAAAATATGCTTTGTCTCGTCCAATTATGTTTAACACCATATCCAGGAAGTCTAGAAGGTGAAGCTTCTGTAACTTTAGGTAATTGAGAAACTCTCTCCCAAATTTGATGCCCTGTGAGTAATGGAGGTGGGGGGTCACTTTCAATCTTATTTATCCTAAATGCATTTTTTATCTTTCTAAACTCATGGTCCATTGGCAAGAACTAACGATGACAATCAAACCATGTATTTTTTCTGCCATGCTTTAAAGTGAATGCCTTACTATTTTCCATGCAATGAGGACATGCTAGCTTTCCAGCTGTCATCCAACCAGACAACACTCGTATGCAGGAAAATTATTAATAGTCCACATTAAAAAAGCACACATAACGAAATTCTGCTTAGTTGATATATCATAAGTTAAAACGCCTTCAAACTACAATTCTTTGAGTTCATCTATCAATGGTTGTAGATAGACATCAATCAAACTTTTTGGATTACGGGGACCTGGAATAACACAACTTAGAAAGATGTAGGGACTGGTCATGCCCATTTCAGGAGGTAGATTATACGGAGTAAGAAATATCGGCCAACATGAATAAGGCGAAGCAACATTAGAGAATGGTGTGAATCCATCTGCACACAACCCCAATCTAACATTTCTTGGTTCTAAGATTGTCTCAAACCATGTCAAGTAGAGTCTTGTTCATAAATGTGAAGCGCGCCACTTTTATGAAAAAGCGGCTATTGGATGCTTAGGAAATCTCACTTCTTCATTCTCTTAGTCGTGCCATAGAAGTTTAAGCTCTAGTAGGTCCTTCTTCTAATGTTTGCCTATGGTTTTTCAGGTTATGGCAAATACTGGGCTAATGCTAGGAGGGATGAGGAAGACATTGTTGAACAAGAGGTTCCTCTCCAAGTCCCAAACCAAGCTCCTCCTCAAGTTCCAAATGACCCTCCAATTGGGAATACCACCCTAGCGGAGTTTAAGGCTTCTATGCAATTGTTGGCTGAAGCCTTGATGGCGCAAGCCAATAGAGATGTTGTGGCTCCGGCAAACCCAATGAAGGGGATGGGTGCTTTTAGAGTAAGGGAGTGTTTGAGGATGAACCCTCCAGAGTTTTATGGCTCCAAGATGGAACAAGATCCTCAAGGTTTGTTAGATGATGTGTATAAGGTGCTTGACTACGGTAGAAAAAGCGGAACTAGCCGCTTATCAATTGAGAGATATAACGCAAATATGGTATGAACAATGGAAAGATAGTAGGCCAGTAGAAGCAGGACCAATAGAGTGGGAAAGGTTTAAAAAAGCATTCCTAGATAGATTCTTTCCCCTAGAGTTGAGGGAACGAAAGATGCAAGAATTCATTAATCTTTGTCAATGAGGTATGAGTGTGAATGAGTATGATCTTAAGTTCACCGAACTATCCAAGTATGCTCCAACTTTAGTGGCGGACTCAAGGGCTAGAATGAATAAATTTGTGTTGGGAGTGTCCGAATTGGTAGAAAATGAGTGTCGTTCGGCAATGATTATCCCCAGTATGAATATTTCAAGCCTCATGCTTTATGCCGAACAAATTAAGGAGCAAAAGCTTAAGAAAATGAATAGGGAGGGGAAAAGAGCTAGAACGGATAATGGGAACTTTCCCAATGCTAAGTCTGATGAGAAAGGTAGGTCCAAGTCTAGACAAAAGTATTCCGGCCAAGACTCTCCATTTACTAAGCCTAGTTGCACCAAGTGTGGGAAGAATAATTTTGGTTAGTGCCTAGCCGGCATGGATGGTTGCTATGGGTGTGGGAAGGATGAGCACAAAGTGAGAGATTGCTCGGTTCTTAAGGCTAAAAGAAGAGAGGGTAAGAAAGTTGACTCTAGTGGTGTTGATGAGGAGCCTCAAAAGAAGAATAGGTTTTATGCTCTCAAATCTAGAGAATATCAAGAATGATCTCCTCATGTCCCTTCTGGTATGTGTTTTTATGCTTTAGTAACTTTTTGGATTTCTTGTCTTTTGTGACTTTTTATGATGGACTTGTGATGCTAATCGTGACCAACGACACTAACCTACAGTACGAGTGTCTACGATCGTCGATAATATAGTAACTCAACCAAGGGTTGGGGTCGTGTCCCAAGGGAGTGGTAGTAGTTAGGCTAGAATTTTGGTCTAGTTAGCTGTAGTTTGAGAAATTATCGAATAAAAACAAAGTAAATTCAAGTGAGTGACACCAAAGTGTCAAATATCAAAGGGGGTTTTGTCACAAGTAGCTAAAACAACAAAATAAAGAGAAAATCAAGTATGGGGAGAAGTTCTTGGGATGTGACCGCAGTACAAGTTGAGATAAATCATTGGATACATGTTTTCAATAGGAAATTTGCAAGACAATAGTGACTAGGCTAAGCTTTAAATGGAAATAAGTTCCCTCTCGGGCAACTTACCCCGTTTCAAATGCATTTCTCTCAGACAACCATTTGCCGCATAAAGACCAGCCTACACCTTACCCGCTCACTCTCTAGAGTTGAGTGTTATGATATGGGACTAGGGCTCATCCTCTCGGGCTGAACCTCATGTCGACCCACTCTTTAGGACATCAGTATAATGGTTTTGGTTTTGCGACCTCCCTCTCGGGCAAGCTGAAAATACATGGGTGGCTTTGTATTTGTAACTACAAACCCTTTAGATTAAACCACAACCACTAGGTGAAATCACCATTAAAATACATCTAACCTATCAGCAAGCAAGACCCAACAAGAATATCAACCCATATTTGCTAAATCACACCCCAAGAATGGGTATTTTAGCCACACATCAAGAAATAACAAATTACACCTAAAATGATAATGAAATCAAATGGGTATAAGAAATTAAACCTTGATTTAAGCAAATGAATAAGAATGGAGAAGACCCACTTCTAACTTGGGGAAGATGAACTCCTTCTTTCTTCAAGTCTTCCAAAACCCTCTCCAAATTTGAGAGAAAATACCAGAAAGATAATATTCTAAAGTAAAAATTACAATAATGTTCAGATCCCTAAAAATAATAACTAAGGCTAGTATTTATAGTTTTCAGATTTAGTGCTGCGGCGGACTGATCGGTGAGGTTAGTGGAAATTGCCGATCGATTCGGCGATTTGCCCATCATCTGGTTCATAGCCTTCTGTGCTTGCCTACAACATATCTGTGTCCTGGACCATTGGGCGATATTGTACTGCTTCGCGGAACTATTCGGTGACGCGCCGACTGCTCTTTTTTATCGCCGATTTGATCCTCTTCCTTCAAGGCTCTGCGTACTGGAACAAAGGGCGAAGTACATCCCTTCGGCGACTTGCCAAGTGTGCTTGGCGATGCTCAGGCTTCAGTTTCTTCGTTCTTTTCAGCCTCTTTGTTCCTTTTTGCGCCTAAGTGTCCATGCTTCCACTCAAACTTCAAATACCTGAAACTTAAGAGTTTTTATCAGATATTGGGATAAAAGAAGAATTTGAGGACACTAATTCTATTAAAATATGGCCCTAAATGAGTCTAATTTGTGGACTCATCAACTTGAAGTTGTCCTTAATATGAATGATACTTCATTGTTGCCTTATGTTATGAATTATGTTTAGAAGAACTTGTGTAGGCTTACTCCCAAGGGGGAGATAGTGTGCCTATCTAGGGAGGTCATTATGTGATTATGTGTTGCCATGATGTCCTTAAGTGCATGTTCATGAAAATGCTTAGGTCTTGTTAGAGATGACTTATATGCATTATTTTCCTTATGTTGTAGTACATTGACTAGAGTTGCATATAGACTTCATGAGATGAGTATTTGAGCATGCTTTAGTTTTGGAGTTGAAAGATTCCTCCTTGAAATGAATGCTTTTTGAGAGTAAATTGTGTATGGGCTCCATGAGAGTATGTTGAGCAAGTTATGATTAGGAGATGGTAGTTTCTCCTTGAATATGACAAGTTATGAGAATGTCTTGCATAAATGGGTTGTTGATGAAGTTCTTACTTCCTTTTGTGCATTGAGTATGTTGGTGGGAATTGAAGTTTTCATCATTAGTTGTGTGCATTTAGTTGTATTGCATACATGATGGGCTGCTAGTCTAGAGTCGTTTCTTTTAAGAAGTGTTTAGAATCGTCATTCGAGGACGAATGTTCTCAAGGGGGAGATATTGTAACATCCCGGAAATTAGTAGACTAAACTAGAGCCAAAAGCTAGGGTTTTAGAGTGTGATGTTGGGAATTATGGTCGTAGATGAGACTTTACGTGCTTAGAATGAGGGTTTTAGTAGTTGAGCGTCAAGGTACGTGTTAGACCTCGTAGCTTAGAAGACCATTTTGAGTTTGGTTGAGCATGAGAAAGGCAAGTGCCAAGGAGAAATGGCAAGCCTAAGCCAATGGGCCAAAGTTGCCCAACCTTGGCAAGCTACTGCCTAATAGGTTCATGACCACCTTCATGACCAGTGGTCTTGAAGGGGTCTGTGAAGACCCCTTAGACTTGTGGGAGGTCATGCCTTGAGGCAAGGCTACTGCCTAAGGGGCCACGACTATCACCACGGCCCGTTGGCTTGACCACGGATCGTGAGAGGACTCGTGGACTTCCCTTAGCCTCAAGAGAGGTTGCCAAGCTAGGAAGGGTCACTGGTCAAGGGACCACGGGCCGTGGTGCCCTTGATAGTCCGTCCAAGTGGGCATGACCCATGGCAATAAGCTGCCTAGTCGAGGACACTTAAGTAAATTCCAAAACATCTAGTTAATTAATGGGGTCGTTTTATGTATGTTTTATTCACCTATATAAGGTATTTTAAGTCATTAGCCTCCAATTTTAAGTCCCTTTTCACAAGACCCAAATCAAAACCCCAAATCACTCCTCTCTCAAATATTTCTCTCTAGAAAGACCTTTATTGAAGAAGAAGCTAGGGCTTGAAGCTAAGGTCAAGAACAAAGGTTCCATTGGTGAAGGCTTGTGTTAGGGAATTGATTAAGGTATGTTTAGGTTATCATCTATGGGTTCTTCCACCCATAGATCCCCCTTAGTAATCCCCCAATTGTTGATCAAAAACCCAATTCTAACTAGGGTTCTTCTTACATTGTGGGTAGGATGTGGGTATGATTCCAATCTAGTGGATAATACCTAATTGTGATTGATTTAGCTTTGTTTAGCGATACTATGATGAATTTATGTGATTTCTATGGTAAACCCTAGTCTAAATTGATGAATGTGATAATTGTGGGTTTATGCCATTAGAGGTCAAATTGAAGGTTCAAAAGTGATTCTCTTAAATCAATGACATGAGTAGTAATTGTTCAAGGTTAGGAACATATAGTTATGAACTGAACTCTACTTTATTGAATATGTTGGGTTTTGACTTGTAAACATGGAATTGAGCCTTTATGATGAATTATGACTAAGAATCACACCTAGTAATGAAGAGTGTGATGAGAATTGCTTAAGATGAAGCTTAATACTTGAATGTCTTGTAATCTAGATATGCATGATGATAGAATGAAGTAAAGTTTTGAGAGTAAGGCTTGTAGTCATGAATGTTGAATCACTAGGGCTTTGAGAGTAGAGTCAATATGATGAATAGAAGTCTAATAGATAGAATTGGGGTGAAAGGCCTATACTCACCTAATCTACTTTAGGAGTGCTTTAGAGTATGAAGTGATAGAATCACTTGAGCATGGATTGGTTGTCAAGGACATCCTTCCATGAAAGATGAGTGTTAAGCAAGGATTAACAAGTAAACCTTGGGGTGTATGCTTGGCTCCAAGTGGATATTGAAGATGAGATGGAGTGTTACACAAGATAGGGTTCGGGCTCCAAGTAGAAAGGAGAACCACACCTAGTTGATGTGAGGACTTTCCAAGTTAATGGGGGGAACTCTTACGTAGTAGAGTGTGGGTTTTGCCAAAGTTAGGTCTCATGAGATGGAAGCCTTCACATAGTTGAGTTAAGGTTTCTAGTAGCAATCTCCATATCCAATGAACTTAGACATGCTTGATGAAACATCTCATAGTGTTCTAAAGCATAATTGAACTAAGACTTACTTAATGAAGTACCTAGTAGTGTTCAAGAATATGAATGGATTTAGACATGCTTAAAGTAGTATCTCATAGGGTCCATGTAGATGATGAACCTAGACATGCTAAAAGTAGTATCTCATAGGGTTCAATCTAATAATGAACTAAGATGTGCTTAAGAGAGTACCTCATAGTGTTCTAAAGTTAAAGAGAGTAACTAGGTTCCAAATCAAGAAGCATTAGCATGAGGACCTAAAAGTAGTACTTAGCATGAGTAGTATTATGGGGTGCTATTCGTGCATTGTACAAGTATGAGTTAGGGTCATTCGAGAAATAGTTCTTATGAGTGATGTATTTTAAGATAGGGTTGTGCTATAGTTTCCTTCCATGATATGTTTGATTAAGGGTGGTAGTTCCCTTGTCTATATGAAGTAAGCTAAAGAGTGAGACTAAGGGAGGGTAAGTATGACTATGTTGACTTCAAGGTGATACTTAGTGTGAATGGTATTATGAGATGCCTTTCATGCATTGCACAAGTGTGCCTTGAGGTTACTTAGGAGTATGATACCCTTATGGTAAAGAAGCTTAAGAGTTGACCATGTATATAGACTATGATTAAGATGACTTAAAATGGGTACTTGGCTTGGGTGGTATTATGGGATGCTATTTATGCTTTGCACTTGTATGCTTTTGAAGTTACTTGAGAATGGTGCTATTATGGTATAGATGACTAAGAGTCAATTATGTTTATTTGAATATGGCTTATCTCCTATGCTCATTTATTATGTCTTATGTTGGCTTATGATTATATGATGCTTTTGTTGGAGATTATGTTATGAACATGTTATTATCTCTTATGCTTATGTCTTATATTGACTAACCATTTTGAGATGCTCTTATGATGTTGTGCTAGATTTCATACTTAGTACATTTTCTACTAACTCATATTTCCTACATTCTAATCAAATGTAGGGTGTTGGAGATTGAGTTGCTTTGGAGGCAAGGTTCCTAAGGTGCAAGAAGAGTTGAAGAATTGGTGAGTCCTCATAGCTTCGAGGACAAACCCCTTATGTTCCTTTATGTCATTTTCCTTATGTTTTAGACATTTATGTGGGCTGCATCCCAAGTCTTTTATTCAAGAGTTTTAATAGATGGTTTGAGACAAAGAGTTAGTATAGACTTCTGCCTGTTTATGGAAAATGTTTTCGATTGTATAGTTTAAAGAAGTTTTAAATTTTCCCGTACTTTCTATGATCTTATGTTATGATTTAGCTAAGTGCTTGTATGCGACCCCTTCGGGGTCAAGTACGTCATGTTACGTCTAGGGGGTACCCCTGGGTCGTGACAAAAACCACACGTACTGGTAGGCATCATCAGTCAACCCGATACCCACTGCATAATATAGCTGCCTTCACCAGTTTCGGATACTAAAATTCGTACTAGCAAACTTCACTTCTATCCCCTTAACCATTCTAGTCTTGGTCATGACTTAACCATCTACCTCTTAAAGGAGACTCCGGACATAACCACTAGCAACACACCCTACTTTCTTCACGTCACCACTCAACCCTTGACTACTTAGTACGTTATATCAAGCTTGTTAACCATTTCAATACTAATCCCCTACCGAATAATACATGTCTATTTGACAACACAATAGAACATCTCCCCAATTCTCAATAACAATAATCACTACCACCCTCCACGGGCAACCCGTAAGGACACCCGCACCTTTGTTCTCCACTTACCATATCATATCTGGATTTTTAACCTAACCATTCCCAATCCACTATACCAACAAATATATCCAGCTAAATTTCTACATCGCAACCCACACATATGTCTATATAGAATGCGCAACCCATTTAACATGTCAGGATTCAATGTACAAATTCCACATTCTCAAGATATACATATATGCCAAGTCAATGGTCCTCTCATGAAACCCACACCCAAACTGTTAGTGTACCAGAACGTGGTACCCGATCCAAGTTAGTGTGCCGGAATGTAGCACCCGATCCAATAAGTATGCCGGTACGTGACATCCGATCCAATGCAAGTAAGCATGTCGAAACGTGAAACCCGATCCAATGCAAGTTAGTGTATCGGTACGTAACACCTGATCAAATCATCACAATCATGATCATATTCACATCCATAACATACAATACTCACATCATCTAGTCAAGTACTCAAGTTCATGGCATGCATTGTTATAATAAATTCATTAGGTTTGTTTCCACTTTTATCGAATGTCATACACGCATGCATACCATACGCCAATCGATCGACAAATATTATACAATTAGGAAATCACAACAATCTCCTAATCCCTATTTCACGAATTAGGGCTTTCTCCTACGATATACGTCTTATGTAACACTTAAGGTTATACACATAATCAACCTTTTTTCGGTGCACAAAAAGCCTACCCATGAATTCTACCATCAACTTCAACATACTACGTAGTGAATAATAGATTTATAACTACTCAATAAATAAACCTAGCCTACCTAGGCGCCAAGCATTTGTAGAGGGATTGTAGATAAATTTCTGGTTTCCGGACGGCGGGACGGTGGATTTTAATTGGAAATCCACAAGCTATCATCATCCCCACGCTAGAATTCTCTTTCTCCTCCCTTCCCAGCCTAAAGCAGCCTTGGGAGGGTTTCTAGGGTGTTCCTCGCCTCTTTTAGGTGTTTTTGGAAGAAGAAGAAAATAAGATTTCACATTATATACATTATGTCTCGCCTATCCCACTCTGGCGGCTACTTATCCCGCTATGGCACTGCTGCCTTAGTGGCATCTAGCCCGCCTTTGCAGAACAGTGGCCCCAGTATTTTCCCGAAGTTTTGGTTTCCTAAATAACGACGGTTCAGGTCGTTACATGCAGTTAGATTCTAAACTGGGGTAGGTGATTAGAGGCCGATAGATCATGATCATAATATTAACCTTGTATATCAATAATTTGATAACAATCTGAAATCCATAAAAGAAATGTGAAGCATGAGTTCTTAGTTACGTTGCAGACTTGGAATTGTCCTAAACTATTGTTAACATTCATCTTGAAGTTGAATCATTGTTAGTTAGTATGTTTCTTTTATTCTTGTTGTAATGACCCCATAGGACATTTTTGGAAGTTTTTGGAAAATTACCATTTTACCCTCCCGATAGTTACCCGAGTCCTATCTGATCAGTTTATGAGTTGGTTTTGAAATTTGATTGTAAAATTGTGATTTTTTTGAAGTTTTAGAGTTTTGGAGAGTTAGAGTTGTTAAATGTAATTTTTGATAACAATCGGAGCTATGAGTCTCAGAATGGAATATTGTTAGTTCCATCCGCCCCCGAACATGAATTTTGGTTAGAAGGATTATTGGCTTGGGTCCCAAGACTTTCGGTTTGATTTTGAGTCAGTAGATGAGATGCATAGGAAGTTAAGGCTAAAATTTGACTTTAGTCAACACTTGAGGTTAGAAAGGTCAGTTTCGAGTTTGATGATTTCAATAGGTCCAAATGGTGATATTTGGTCTAGTTGAAGATTTGGTTTAGTTCCCGAAGCTTTTGTATAAGTTTCATGTCCTTATTTGGAAATTTGGAGATTCTTAAGTTAAAGTTAACGTTGGTCAACATCGGGTTAAGGTGACCATGTTTGGGTGTTTTGATGATTTCATCGACTCCGAAATCTCATTTTCAAGCTAGTAGCATATTTGGTTTGTGGTCGGGAGGTTCCAAATGAGTTTTGGGTGAGTTTTCTAAGGTTTTTTGGTTGCCTTGGCATTGTTTTAGCAATTTGTGTCAACTAAAAGGGTTGTTATTAGTTTTAAAGATCAAAATATTATTCTGAAATTTTGAGCATGAATTATAGGATTGATCTGCAAAGTTTGGTGCATTTTCGCTAAGCCGAAATTGGACTTTTATCCTGATTATAAAATAAATGTTTACCGAGAAGAAATGATATTTGACTGGGTTAACGAGCACGAAATTGAGTTTCGATTAGATGAGCAGGTCCGTATCATTAATTAAGACATTTAGAAAAAAGAATCGGGTCATTTCGGTATCAAATGAGGAATTTACGGTCTTTTTAGTGAAATAAAAGTTGTTGATTTGCTGGTGCAACTACAGTTGTACATGCATTTAAAATTTCAGACTGTGCTCATTTGGTAATTTGAACATATTGCGAGTTCTCGAGTTCATAATGATGTGATTCTTTCGGCATTCTTCTCGATTTAATATGGGGGTTAGTATCCAATTGAAATACATTTTCTCATGATTTCTTCATATGATTTTCTTTCCTTATTCGTGTAATTCTTGGGGGGAGTTAGGGCTCTATCGATTTGAACTTGGATTTTGATGAAAAATGTACATTTAGGATCCTTATGTTATGGGTAAACTGATTTTGACATAAGCTTGTTGATTCATTGATTTATTTCATCATATTAACCGCATATAAGCTTGAGAATTTGGATTTTTCCTTGGTACAGTTAAAGTTTGATAAATTGAGGATTTCAAGATTGATTTTAACTCCATTTTTTTTATGGAATTTCATATTTGAACTTCCCTAAGCATGGGAAAGATATTTTTCAAGAACAATTCCAGATTTGAGTCGGGGTTTCGAACCCGAGTTTTGAGGGTTTTTCTCATGAACGTGTGTTTTAATTAAACTAGAGTTTTGAGCATGATTTCAACTCATTGTTCAATGTTATTTTAATTATTGAGTTCCAAAACATTTGGATAACGTGATTTTATACAAATTTCCAGAATTATCCCTCATTTTCGAAAATGGGTTTTTTTGTGGCTAATTTGGGCTGATTCTCAAAATCATTGATATGGGTGTTGTTAGTTTTGAAATCTTATTGTGAATCCTCATTTTATTAAATTTATTCGATTCGGATATCGTAAGAAGAGGGAAGATTCTAGTTACGGAGTGATTGTATATTTAAATTGAGGTAAGTGATCTCCTAAACCATGTAATCTAGTAGAATTTGTCTATTGCCTTCATTGTGTATATGTTGGGAGTAATGGGAATGAGGTGAGGGATTTATTGTTCCACTTGATAAATCTTGATGAATAAAAAGAAGTTTAAATTAAAAGGCTACGTGTTGATCATGATGCTTGTGAATTGCCTTGTGGTGGCCCCTATTTGATTGAATGATGAAATGCTTCATAACATGAATGTGGACTTGAATTGAATCCCGAAAATTTCTAAGTTAAGACTCAAGCCGTTCTTCATTTGTGAATAAGGTTGTACCGAGTGATTCTAATTTTTTGGTGTTAAGGTCACTAGATATAACACCTCGGATTTCAAAAAGAAATAAAGAGAAATTTGTTCAAGTCACCCATCAGTTTTTAGTTTTGGGTCAACTTCAATCGATCTTATCTTTTAGCACATAAAGAATTAGGTGATCCATCACCTATCAAATCGAAGGTCTTTGAGTCCTCTTTTCAAAACCACCAATTTACCTCAATCCGAGTTTTGAGTAGAAAGATATCACTGATTTACTAGAGACACTCTAACTTGGCAGCACTCCGCATTACGGAGTTAATACGGACCTCACTGTCCGCTAGAAAAATATCCCGACTTCCAACTCCTTTATTTATTTTTGAAGGGTACTTTAGTCCTAAAAATCCTTAGGAAGTCATCTAAATTACCCTAAACATGTAGAAAATCAATTTTCATTATCAACCCCTCTCATTCACTCCTAAAATTCTACGCTCAAGAAATTCAAGAAAATGCTAAGGCTAGGGTTCACCTTCCAAGATTTTCCTTCAAGTTTCTTACGAACATTGTTCTTCCAGGTATGTAATCTTTCATAGTGTTGGGCTTGTTCACCCTCGAGCCAATCATGTAACTATTTACCAATGAATTCATTCTTGAAGTTAATTGATTGAGTTCTTGAGTTTTAGCTATCAATGGAGGTCTTTGAGTTCATGAAGTGAGGGTTTTACGAATGAGTTGAGTCTCTTGATTGATTTTTGTGTGGGTTTCATTGAAACTGTACTGGGATTATGAAATTTCGTGAATTTGGACTAAGGAATTGCATTGTGGATGAATTGAATCGAGTTTAGGAGAGGAAGAAAAGGATGACCAAATAATTGAGCCCAGTGCCATGTCGCAGAGATGTTTTAAATTTCCACCTTCAAATGATCACCCCCTCTCTGCATCGAGGAGAGGATACAGAGTCCTCTGTCTCAAAAATCTTTTCTCGACCAAAAAATTAAATCCCCTTTCGTGTCGCGCCAGTGCTTCTTCACGTCGTGTTTTCTCCATCTTTTATTTCTAACTATCTAAGCCTTAATTAATCATTAAGAAATCCTATATCCAAATCATAGATCTTAAATTTACATTGTCAAATTAAAGTAAAGTTAAGAGGAAAGTTCAAGAGGTGATTTTGAGTTGTGTCGTTCATGTCCATAATTCCGCATGAACCCTATGAATTGAGTTTTCTTGAGATGAGAAGTATTTTTGCGTTCTGAGTTCTTGAGTCCTTGAGTTCTGAGTATTGAATTTCTATATTGTTATTGAGATCCTTGAGTTGATTCGTTCATGTATATATTTTCAGCATGAATCTTATTTTGAGTTGTAAGTCTTGAGAGTCTTTGAAAGTCAATCATTGTGTCTTAAACTGAGTTTTGAGGAAAAGTTTAAAGAGACAGTTTTGAGTAAAGTTTAAGGGAACTAAGTATTCCCAAATGTATCATATTTACATTAAGAAAATAGAAACTTTGATTTCTAATAAGAGTTTATGAGTTCAAAGATATTTCAGAGAAGTTACCTCTTTTAAGAGGATAGTTTGAGCAAGTATCTCAAACCAGAGGAAGAGTATGTTTTTAAACATGGAGCATGAGTATGTATTATTGGGAGTAGTATTGAGCACCGATATGGGGATGAGTTTAGACAACTCACATTCCTCATAAACCATATATGCGAACATGGGTACAGGATCATACTTTTTAGATGAATCCTAAGTGTCTTCCAGAAAAGCTTAGTGGATCCATTTAGTTGAGGTGTTCTATGCCCCAGCAAGATATAGGACAGTTCTGGCAGCGTGGGCGAGACGTTGTATCATCATAAAGCTCATAGTGATGGTTGTCGGTTAGAGAATCTCCCAAATAAGAGTAAAACATATTTTATTGTATATTTATACAACATTGAGTTTTATCTCCTGTTTCGTAATGTTTTAAATATTGCATTTATAATTATTGCTTTGTATTGAGTTGAGTTGAGGTGAGTATTTCTTCCAGCCTTGTCAGTTCAGTTAGTTATTGCTCTTACTCTTCCCCTTACATACTCATACATTCAATGTACTGATTTTCTTCGACCTGCATCATTTTATGATGCAAATACAAGTGCTCAGGATCATCAACAGGCATTTCGTTGAGATTATTTGACCTTCATGTCAGCTTTGGAGAGCCTTCTTATATTCCCGAGGACTTCACCATTACCTTACAGTTAGTAGTTTTGATATGTCATGGGTCTTGTCCTGATATCCTTCTGTAATAGTAGAGGCTTCACAGATAGTTTAAAATCCAAGGAGTCTCACATTATTTCTTTTGTTGCTGAGATGTTTTTGAGGTCATGAGACTGTTAACTATAACTTGTTAAATTATTTCCAGACAGTTATTGAATTACATCCAGGATGAGGGTTCGATTGGGACCATCAATGGTTCTTGAGTGTCGGCACATCTAGGGTGTAGGCTCGGGTCGTGACAAACTTAGTATTAGAGCCAGGCTTCAAGTGTCCTAGGGTGTCTATGAAGTCGTGTCAAGTAGGATCTTATTTATGGTTGTGAGGGCCCCACTTTCTATAAATAATGGACTACAAACATTTAGGAAAAGTTTCCATTCTTTCATACTCTAAATCGTGCAATAGAGCTGTGTCATAAGGAACTTATTCAAACTCATGCATTTCTCAGATTCATTCGACTACCCCTCATACTCAAGGTAGTTGAAAAGCAAAACCCAGATCCTTATCGATGAGTTACTCTCAACAAAAGTCTTGAGGAGGTCATGAGATAGTTAACTATAACTTGTTAAATTATTTTTAGACAGTTATTGGAGTTGAGTTCAAATTGAGTTTTAAAATTTTATTTGTGCATTTGGAGTTCCCATTTTGCACGAATTAGTTTTCCACTTTTAGTTAGCCACAATGAGGGTTCGCTTGGAGACCAACAATAGTTATTGAGTGTTGTCTATGTCCAGGGTGTAGGCTTGGGTCGTGACAAATTGCTTGAATTTTTGTCTCTTTTCTATGGTGTAAACTTGCTAATGTGCATCAATTGTTATAAACTGTGATGAGACTTGTGATTTAAAGCCCATGGGAAATAGTTCCGTCTAGTGATATAAAGCCGATGGGAAATGGTTCCGGCTAGTGATATAATGCTTATGTGAAATGGTTTCGGCTAGCGACATGATATAAAGACGATGAGAAATGGTTCCGATTAGTGATATGATATAAAGCCGATGTGAAATGGTTCCGATTAGTGATATGATATAAAGACGATGTGAAATGGTTCCGGTTAGTGATATGATATAAAGCGAATGGGAAATGGTCCCGAAGAGAGCTTGATTATTGTGATTTGATGCATTTTGATGCTTAAATGTTTGACTTGTTAACTGTGATTGATTCACTTGTTACTTGTGATTGATCTACTTGACATTGAGACTGACTTACTTGATATGTGTTGGTTGCTGAATTGTAACTATTGGATAGTGATAATTGAGTCTTGTGAGTGGTGTATTGTAGAACTATCTGGTTGGGTTGATTTCTGTGCAGGTTGTAGTTTGAGGAGGTTTGGTTGGGATGAAAGAAGTATTTGATTTCTAGCTAGTTGCCTTGTTTATTATGTTGCTGTCACGACCCAGGGGTATACCCTAGAAGTAACATGGCGTACGTGACCCCGAAGGGGTCTCATACAAGCCCTTAGCATATCATGAACATAAGATAATAGAAAAATACGGAAAATCTAAATTTTTTTACAATCGAAGTCAGTTTCATTAAAGCAAGCGGAAGTCTTTCTATACTTTGTGTCAAACCATCTAATACAACTTTAGAATTAAAACTCTTGGGACACAGCCCATACAATAGTCTCAAAACATGAAATAAAGACATAAAGGAAATGGTGAGTTTTGTCCTCGAAGCTATGAGGACTCACCAAGATCTTCAACTCCTTAGCTCCTTAGAAACCTAGCTTCAAGATACCACTCAAGTCTCCAAACCTTACATTTGATTAGAATGTAGGCAAAGTATGCGTTAGTACAAAATGTACTAAATATGTTTGCTAGCATAATCATAAGAGCATAAGAGCATAAGACAAGGGTTAATCAATATAAGACATAATTCAAAATCATATGAAATTTTTCATGAAACATAAACTATAAGCATAAGAGACAATATCACAATAATAAGCATAGTCTCCAACATGAATATCATATAAGCATTATTTGACTCCTAGTCATCCATACCATAATAAAACCATTCTCAAGTAACCTCAAAAGCATACATGTGCAATGCATGAATAGCATTCCATAATACCACCCAAGCCGAGTATCCCTTTTTGGTCATCTTAATCATAGCCTATATGCATGGTCAAGTATTAAGCTTTTCTACCATAAGGGAACCATACTCCTAAGTAACCTCAAAGCACACTTGTGCAATGTATGAAAGACATCCCATAATACCCTCCACACTAAGCATAACCTTGAAGTCATCCTAGTCATATTTACCCTCCTTTGGTCTCATTGTTAGCTTACTTCATGTAGACAAGGGAACTATCACCTTTAGTCAATTCTATAATGGAAGGAAACTATAGCAACAATCCATCAAGCATAACTTCTGTAAGACAACACTCATAAGGCAACCTTAAGTCATACTTGTGCAATGCATGAGTGGCATCCCATACTACCACTCATACTAGGTAGTTCTTTAGGTCATCATACTCATGCTTCTTGGTTTGGAACCTAGTCCCTCTCTTTAGACCTTAGAACACTATGAGATACTCCCTTAAGCACATCTTAGTTCATTATTAGGTTGAACCCTATGAGATACTTCTTTTAGCATGTCTAGGTTCATTATTAACATATACCCTATGAGATACTACCTTAAGCATATCTAAGTCCATTTATACTCTTGAACACTATGAGGTACTTCACTAAGCCTATCTTAGTTCCTCATTATTTCGAACCCTAGGATATACTACATTAAGTACATCTTAGTTCATCAAGCTTGAACTCTAGGAGATGCTACTTAAAGCATAATCTTAGTTCACTAAGGTTGAACCCTAGGAGATGCTTCTTCAAGCACAATCATAGTTCATTATGTTTGATCTCTAGGAGATGCTTCATTATGCACAATCTTAGACCATTATTTGAGATGGACTCTAGGAGATGCTTTCTCAAGCATAATCTTAGACCATTAATTATGTTGGACTCAAGGAGATGCTACTTAAGCATAATCTTAGCCCATGAGGTTTGAACTCTAGGAGATGCTACATTGAGCACAATCTTAGTTCAATACTAATCTTATTTAATTGGGATATAGCCTTAACCGACATGAGAACATATTAGCTATCACATGATCTCGCACGGTGTTACCCATACCGTCAAGGGTTGGTCCACTTTCCTGAGGTAGAACCGGGTTAAGTTAGCTTAGTTGGATCCACTAGTTAACTTTCCTACGGGGCACATAGTTATGGGATACGAAGATTTCTACTAGAAACCCAAAACTCCACTAGGTGAAGGCTTCCATCTCATGAGACACACTTTGGAAATCTGGACTCTTTGAGGTGAGAGATCCCATGTTAGAAGCCCAAACTCAACTAGGCGGGAACCTCCATAGAAGCCCAAACTTAACTAGGTGGGAACCTCCATCTCATTTCAATATCCACTCGGTGCTAGGCCTCAATCCCACAAGATAATCATTAAGTCTATACGTTGACTCAAATTTTATGGAAAAATGTCCTTGACAACCAATCCATGTTAATACCTCTTTAGACCATGTGTGA
This sequence comes from Solanum tacnaense, assembly GCA_029582525.1. Taxonomy (NCBI): domain Eukaryota; kingdom Viridiplantae; phylum Streptophyta; class Magnoliopsida; order Solanales; family Solanaceae; genus Solanum; species Solanum tacnaense. Next base: position 21,545 of record JAJOOD010001432.1, read on the forward strand.
GCAACTATCACCATCCATGACCTAGGTATGAAGGCTCTATAGCCTTAGGTTCAATTAGGTAAGAGAATCCCTTCAACCCTAGAACCATTACTATGTGAGAAGTCTTTCATGTTAAGTTCATCTTAATGCCTAACATCATGTCTAGAATTCTACATTAGACAATGATATCATCATGACTTAAATGATTCTATCACTTCCTACCATCTATGATTCATAAGGTTAATTAAGTGGGTAAAGATCTTTCATCACAATTCTATTCATTAGCCTTGTATTCACATGTAGATTTTACTCTCAAAGACTTAGCATCTATAGTTAATCATATTAGCTTCACTTTAAAGCCATAGTGATCAACATTCACAACTATGAGTCTTTATTCTCAATAACTCTACACCATGGAAACATATTATGAACCTAGATTACAAGGCATTCAATCACATTCTTCATTACTAGGTGATTCTAGCCACAATTCATCCTAAAGGTTCAACTTAAACTTTACAAGTCAAGATCCATAATAAATAATAGAGTCTAGTTCAATTCATGTCCATGTATTCCTAATCTTGAACAATTACTACACATGACATTAATTTAAGAAGATCACCTATGAACCTTCAATTTCACCTCTCATGGCATAAACCCACAAAATATAAAATTCATCAAATAAACTAGGGTTTACCATGAAAATCATATAAATTCATCATAAAATCATAATCCAATGCCAATACAATCATAATTAGGTATTATCCACTAGATTGGAATCATACCTAAGCACTACCCACAATGTAGGAAGAAACTTAAGCTAGAGTTGGGTTTTGACTTAACAATTGGGGGAAAACCTAGGGGGATCTATCGGTGGAAGAACCCATAGATGATTAATCTAACATAGCTCAATTCAAAGCCCTAACTAAGCTTGAAACAATGGAGGAAAATCTGCCCCTCTTCCTTCTCTTCTTCTTCTTCACTTCTAGAGAGAGAATTATTTGGAAAGCATTTGGGTTCTTTGAAGAATGAGTATATTGATTTAGTTTAGGGTTCTATTAGGCTTATATAGGTGGTTTAATAACTAACTAAACAACCTCCCTTAACCCCTAACTAATTACTAATTAACCCCCAAACCCCTAACTTAAAAACTAAAACTTAAAAACTACTTGGACTCACGACTAACCCATCCACGGACCATGGATGGTTCTACTGCCCGTACTGCACACTCGTAGGTGTGGTACTGTGTTTAGACAATGCAGCCAACTCAGGCCTTGACCCACGACCCCAACTCACGGGGCGTGGGTCCACCTACGGCCAGTAGGTGGCAAGCGTAGGTGCTCCATATTTTGACAGCTTTTGGGCTGTTTTAAGGGTCCTTCTCAAGGACCCCTTGGGTGGCCCTTGGGAGGTCGTACCTTGACGCCCTAACCCTAAAACCCTCATTCTAAGTACGGGAATAATTTTTTATGAGTTTTAATCCTCTTACCACACTCTAAAACATTTACGAAAGGCTCTAGAACTCTCTAGTTCAACTTACTAGTTTTCGGGGCGTAATAGTTGCTTTCTCGGTATTGTGTTGTTGGTACTCACTCTTTGCTTCTACACTTGTGTAGTTTTTGATCTCGGTATCGTGTGATTGCACTTCCTCTTCCATCTCTGAGGTTTGTCAAAGAACTGTTGAGAGGTATCTACATGTCATCCCGGTGGGCCCTCTAGTTCTTCGTTTTGTGCTTTGTTCTATTTGAAAAACAAAAATTTGAGACTTGTACTTATTTCTTAATTCCACATTTTATGTATTAGTGGTTTGTACACGTGATAACCAAGTTTTAGAGTGTTAATAGAATGAATAAGTTTTCTGCTTTTATCTTGTTCTTGCTTTATCTTTCCGCTTTTCTTTCATTTCGTTGGGTTGAGGCTGATTTGTCTTGTTGGGAATAGACAAGTGTCATCACATCCATTTTTGGGTCGTGACACTTGCATTCTTAGTATTCAAATATTAATCAAATCTTGTGGCACACTTGCATAAATAATTAGAATTAGTATAATTAGGTAAATAGTCAATCGACAAGCTCTTTGGGTTCGATAATCCAATTATCTTTTAGAGCCACTATATTACTTGCGCGATTACGTATACTTGGGTGAGCATTTGGGAGTATATTTCTGAACCCTGGACCCAATTAAATACTAGTCGATTTTAAAGTATATTTTCTTTAAAGATATGTATGGCAGACGGCTGAACTTTTTTGATTAAGTCCTCCGATTATAGCTCAAAATAAATTATACTAGCCTTGTGGTTGATGAACTTGGAAAATGTTCCATAGTATTGTTCTTTAACCCTTTAATCCATCATTTTCCCTAATCATAACCGCTTGTTAAACAAAAAACCCAAATCAACATTCTTTGGCTTTTTTCGAAAGCTCCATCTCTCGATAAAACAACAAACATTTGCTACTTTTGAGGTGAGTTAGTATTTATTACGTGCTTAGCCTTTTATTTTTCTTGAAATCCGGGTTCTCTTTTGCTGCTTGTTTTGTATTCCAACCTTAAGCTATTTGTTATAAGTGTGATTACTTGATGTCTTCTGAATGTTGGTTCAATGTTGTATATTTTTGTTCTTGTACAAGGTTATTCTTTTAAAATCAGTAAACCCCATTTCATTTTTCATGGGGGTTTGCGCTTTATTGGTCCTTGTTTGGTAATTCTTGAAAAAAGATCTGCTCTTTGTAACTGAGTAGTATTGAGAGTTATCTTGAATTAAGGTTAGTTTATCTTTGGATTTAGAAAAATTCTGTTTGTGTTTCATTTGGGGTTGTGGTTTGATGTTGTTTTATCATTGTTTATATGGTCATTCAGAGCTAATCTTTGCAAAAAGCTCTTCTTTCTGTCTAATATTCTCAGTTACAATCATTTATGTTTGTTCGATCGGAAAAATCCCTTTGCTTCTTACTCCTTTCTCTTTTATTTTTATTTTATGTCACGATATTGCGAAGATCTATTGTGTTGAATGTGTAGTATGCAGTTTAGATCTTATTTTTATCCTTTTCTTCCCTTTACATTTACCCTTATGCATTTATAATGTGATCCTTAGTATCATGCATGTTTGGTATTCCTATTAATGTAGATGCATTTTTCAACTTCCTCTATACGTTTTGTGTTGTTCTTTGATGTTCGGGTAGATGCCAATTAATTACTAGCCTAGTTTAGAACCTCTAATTATAGCTCGGGATCATTTATACTAGTCTTTGGTCTGATGTATTTGGTAAATGTTGTCATAATATTTTTTTCATATTTCATCAATGAATTCTTTTTCTTCTTGATGGTTATATGCACTTGAAGAATTTAAAGCTTGTGTTCCCCTAAAGATTAAGATTACACCTGATATATGATCTACCCCATAGCCACCTATGGAATTGTGGTCCTTGAACGTCCTTGTTTTTAGCTATATACGATCTGTAGAAAGAATGATATAAATTATGTTTATCTTAACTTAAATCTTCTATGCATTATAGTAAATTTAACTTCCCTTATCTTGAAGATACCTCGACAAGTGAAAAGAGAAGAAGTGCCTTAATGGCTGGTCATATATCTTGTAATGTGGCTTTTTTTGTTTGATGAAAGAAAGTTATTTTATCTTTCTTTTGTGAAGGATTTGGAAGCCACTAATGTGGAAATTTGGTAGCCATATTTGTCAAGATTTGGCAACTATATTTGTCAAAGATTTGGAAGCCACCATAGTTGATATATTCACATTGAGATGTTGAATATTTTGCATCTTCCAAAGACATCATCCATGACATCAACAAGCCTATTTTTTTCTCTATAAATAGGGAGCTTAGACATTAGTTGAAACACACCTTGAAGCATATGAAAATATTTCATTGTTTTCTTTCTTTGTCTTTCCATTA
>JAJOOD010001433.1:0-47041 GCA_029582525.1 Solanum tacnaense
GCACCTTGGTCCGGCTACGTGTGTATAACTTACTAACCCTTACCTTTACCTCATATTAGACATCATAATCGATGTTTGGCTTAGTTATTACTTCGCACCAATCGACACTAGCCTATTAGATAGTATCACACTAAATTTATGTTGATAATTCTTTTTTTGTTGATTACCTCCTTGGTCCGGCAAGTAGCAACAAGGCGAGTTCTAACGCGTGCACTCGTTAAAAAGACTTCTAAACGAAAGAATTATCAATGCATGCAAAACAATATTCAAGAATTGCTTAGTTATTATTCATACTTTGTTAATCGCTCATGGATCCAACAACCCTAGTTGTGAAGTTTAGTTACCCATAATAGCAAGAACACAATTCATAATGTTAGATGAAGAAATCATGAACTTACGTAAAGGGAATAATAAACCCAGAATTTCAACTTGAATTGCAAAGCCAAAATCAATAAAACGAACTCAGGAAATCAATAATTGCTAGGGTTGCAACTTAATCTCCAATGTCACCAAGTAAAACTAGAATAATAAAGTCTAACCCCCAAAAACGTGGTTTACATGCCCTATTTATAGAAAACAAAAACCTAAATAAAAAGGAAAACATATTAAGGAAAGTTTGTTCAGGTACACGTCTTCATTCCACGAGACTGACTTACAGACCATCGATGGATCTACGGTCCGTAAGTCCCTTCCGTCAGCCAGGACTTAGAAAATATTTCAGCTTCCAAAAATCAGCTTCTCTGAAGCAAACGACGTACTAGCAGTACGGACCATAGATCGATCTACGTCCGTCAATCCCCTCCGTAGCTCCACACTTAGAATCTTCAAAAATCAGGTACTGGAACCCTCGCAGTATCAATCTACGGATCAACAGTATGGTCCGTAGATCAATCTACGGACCGTCAATGGCCACCGTGGTTCCACACTTGGTCAGATTTCCCTGATTTGTCTTCCATACCGTTCCTGCTGATCTACGGTCATCACCTACGAACCGTAAATGGACGTACGGTCCGTAGATCACTTCCATGAATGCCCTTTTTCTTCATTTCTTTCAGCTGTCTCTATACTTCCGTCTGTACATTTTTCCTGCAAAATATGATCAAAACACATAAAAACCAATATAAAAAGGCCCTAGACACGCACAACTTGTAAGTGAAATGTATTAGAAATACCGTAAACTCACGGTATATCAATAGACAAAGATAGTACAATCACAATAGAACTTTATCTGCTAGAATAGACTCATCAACAAATGTGGAAACACTAAAGTGTTCTAGAAGTTAATCGGGGGATTGTCGAACCTCATTGCTACATAAGCAGTTAGAAAAGACAAACTTGCACATGGATAAAGTAAGGCATAGAAATCAATAGAATTTTTTTAAGCATACCAGTGACAACATTGGCAAGTTGACCTGATCCTGACGACTAGCTATAGCATACAGACGGTTTGCTACTTCGCATGTCCCTAAAATAGCTCCTCTCAGGGAAGCTCTATTTTCTTGATCTACAGAAGAAGATTGGGCTTTGTTGCCCCCATTACCCTACCTATTTTTAGGGCACTCTCTCATAAAATGACATGTGTGACCACACTTGACCAACCATTGGATCCATCAAGAAATTGTCCTGGATGGGTCCTATCACACTTATCACAAGGTGGGCTCCGAAACCCCTATGCCACCTTACCTTGAGCTCTGAAATTTTGAGAACTCTTATTCCGGTGAACATTCCTATTTCTTGGTGCAGGGGAACTAGCTAATGATGGAGATGGTTCAGATAACCTTTGCTAGAAAGATGACCGATGCCTATTCCTGGTGTTTTGCTGGTTAGACTCATGATTTGTTGTTTTAGACCTCTTGCTAGGAAACTCCTCCATGTCTTTCAAATTTTCCTTTTCTACCTATTGTACATGAATCATAAGCCTGGCTATATCCATGTCCCCTATCAACATACCTGATCTCCCCTCTTTATTAGATAAACGGGACAGCCCAGACACAAAAAAAACCTCATTCTGCTTTTTATATCAGCCACAATCTCCGGGCTATAGCGGGAAAGCTGAGTGAACTTGAGGTTGTACTCTTGCAAACTCATAGACTCCTACTTCAGATTAAGAAACTGTCTTACCTTTGCGTCCCTTAACTCTCGAGGAAAGAAGCTCCCCAAGAAAGCATCCTCAAACACAGCCCAACTTAAAAGTAGTGCTTCATTTTCCCTATTCTTCTTCCATTTATCATACCATATCCTAGCGACACATTTGAACTTATAAGAAGCCAACTCCATACACTCTGCATCAGCAACATGCCTCACCTCAAACACATTTTGAAGTTCTTCTACAAAGTTCTCTAGATCTTGAGTGACCTTCGACCCTCTAAACTCTGGGGATTCATCCTCAAAAACTCACGGATTATAGATGTGTAAGCCACATCTTTAAGACCTCCTACTTGTTGACCAGCCTGATTTGCCACAACTTGAATCAACATCTGAATAGTATTCCTAAGCTCTACATTGGTGATATCACCCTGAGGGGGTTGCACTTCTAGTGCATTGAGAGATTCTTTACCTTGAGGATTTACATTTACTCTAGTAGGACATCCTCGAACAACTTTTCATAGATGCATGATGTGAATAGACACTCTCATGCTCGAGTTAGAAGAAACTTTTATAGAGTTAAGCTCTATCGCCCGAACAAGAGTAAGAAGAAAGTGAAATGTTCCTAAATTTTGTAGCCTCCAAATTATAAATGTGGTAGACTAAACATTGATAAAAAGGACTCTACAGAGACGACTTCATAGACACCCTAGGACTGTTGAACTCTGTACCCTAATACAATGGTTTTCATACCCCGAGCCTACACCCTGGGTGTGGCTGACACTCGAGAAGCATTTTTGATCCCCAAGTGAACCCTTGGCCTGACTGATTATTTAGTAGAAGACTTACTCAAACATAAAGAAGCTTTAAAATTTAAGTTAGAACAATTAAACTCAAGAAAATACTTACGCAAACTTTCTAAAAATACTTAATTGCAATAATAATAATAATAACACTTTTCAAAACAGTTTCAAAACATCTCAAACAAAAGGGAAATACTAAGAGACTCCTAAAATCTACCTATCTATGAAGGCTCTAAGCCTAGAATAGAATTCGGGACAAGATCTATGATAACTCAAAATACTGACATGCAAACTTAGAATTCAACATTAATGAACTAAAAGAATTACATAGCTAGGGTTCTGGGTTTATGCATGAATCTGGGCGAAACAATACTACATCATGATAACATGATTTGGATCATTCTAACAACTAAAACCTAGTGATATCTAACATTTAAGAAACCCTAGGTCTAGCTAATATTAAGGGAATCAAGATTCTAACTGAAAACTAGGTACCTAATGGGTGAAAGGAACCCACTGGTAAAATCCCACACACATTATGAAGAAATTCACAAAGAAATCTTTTGTTGATGGTTTATTTGTTGTTTAAATGTGATCTTCGTTTAGTAGTTGTGTATGAACTTAATGGGATTGTAGTTGGAAATACGACTTCATCTTAGTGTTTTTGGCTTGCTTGAGAGAGAGGTCGTAAAACTAAGACTACTAAATTGATAGTCGGTGGTATTGGGCCGACATGGGTTCAGCTCGAGAGAGTGAATCCTAGTCCTTTTCCCACACATTCAGCTCGAGAGAGTGAATGGTCTAAGGCGGATGCTGTGCTTAATGCGGCAACTTGGTGTTTGAGAGAAACCGAGTTGATTCAAGGTAAGTTACTCGAGAGAAAATTTACCCCCACTATAGTCTAGCCTAGTCACAAATGTTCAACAAATTTACTATCCAAAGCATGTACTCAATAGTCTAGTTTATCCCGTATTCCTATCAAATCCCATGAATCCCGTCTCCTTGATTTGTATCTTTTTATTTTTGTTGTTTTTGTTATTAGCTTAACACAAACCCCATTGATAATTGACGCTTGCGTTACCTCTTAGAAATTTTTGGGGTGTTGTAACCATGTATTGAAATTCTTCAATTAACGTTATATTTATACTAATGTTAGTTGAAGTTACTCACTTTTAAAATTTAAATCAGCATAATTAGTATTTATTTGGTGAATATTATATTCTTGAGCATCTTTATTGTATGACTTCAATGGTACTTATTAGAAGAAATAATTTTCTTTTAAGTCACAAATATATATTTTGTTATAAGTACATCCTAGCTACGCAATGACAAGTGTAGAAGAGTTAGAAAACCAATTTCTACCTATTAGCAAGTTGAAGAAATATGCGACAAAATGGGTGACTAAAGTCTTCGTCATTCTACAAAGCTTAACAAATGAGTACAAAAATGCAAACGACGAGGGTATTTGTTGGCAACTAATATTTTTTGATGAAGGTGTAACTCTATTTTAATATTGTATTATAATCATTAGTCAATTTTTTGAATTCTTTTGAGAGTCTAATAATTATAACTATTACCACAGAGAAAAAAATAATACAAATAACTCTTTTCAACAAAGATGTTCATGCATGGAACAACTCTTTTCAACTTAATCAAAGTTATTACATTATAAATGAAAAGTTAAATGGAGCTAAACAAAACTTCTTATATGTTCATAAGGACCCCAAGTAGCATTCATGAACAATACAGAGTTCTTAGAGGAAAAAAGTCAATCTAGACTCAACTACTTTCGAATTGATTTAATTCCTTCGATGAAGCTGGAAAGATCACTAATAGGGAGCTTATTTTGTAAATTTCAGTAAATGTTTGTTGTGTATTACACCCATAAATAAAATCAATATTTTATAATACATTTTTTCATTTAGATTTGGTGTGTATTTTGAATAAAGTAAAAGCACAAAATGGAAAAGGATGAAGCAAAAGGTGAGAAATAATCGTTACAAATGATTGGTAATTTTATACTTACTATTTATCCTTGATATAAACAGCTTCACGATATTAGACTTTGATCATAAGGATGCCAATTTTTACATATATAGGTATGATAAAAAAATCATGAATTTATGGGGAGACTTAGTTGAAATCGAAGGACAAATGTTACATAGCCTTGAAGGTTACAAACTAGTGCTTGCCTTTTGTGATGTGAAATGCTCCATTTACCAAGGTATAAATCTCCTCAAATTATATATTTGAATCAAGTTTCAGACTAAATAAAGGTACCACTAAATTTATTACTCGTGGAAAAATAGGTGATTTTGTACTTTCCACGTCTCCTATTAGTAGTTTGCTAATCAATCCACAATATGAAATGCCAACAATCTCCAACAATGGTAAACAATACATCATTCTTTGCACTTATTCATAGCCTCCCCACATGCTACGTGATTGATGTTTTTTTATAAATTACTTGTAAATTATAGGAATGACAACATGAAGGCAAAAAATATTGACATAAGTTTAATACCAAGATGACTAATGTAAGCAGCCCACCAAGTGAAAGTTACAGATATATTAAACGGTTCACTTGTCATTGTGAAGGTACTTTGCTCTGCAAATATAAAATCCAATGGGTACCCAAATTACAGGTTAAAATGTAATTAAGTGATTTTGCTAATTTATGTATAAGACATGTACTATAAGTTCAATGCTAAGGTTTCTGGCATTGACAATAACACTTACCCTGTAACACTTCGGTCTTAGAAAGAACTAATTTTAGAATGAACTAAATTGGAAAGAGTTAATTTGACAATTTTGTAAGTTAGTCTTAAATTGTGAGTTTTGGGTCAACTTCAAATGACTATAACTTTTAGTACAAGATGAGTTAGGTGTCCCAGAAGATATCAAATGAAAGATCTCTGAGTCCTCTTTTCAACACCACCAGGTTTGCTAAATTACAAGTTCGGATGATGGAGATATACCCATTTGAGTATAGCCTGTCCAGTTAAGGAAATCCATCCAAAATAAGAAGGGGTATTTTGGTCTTTTCCTTACCCCACTAGCCTAACTTATTTGTAGTAATATTTTAGGGGTCTAAACTGACTTAGATCAGTTTTCCCAATTTCTAAACAAGCTTAGGGTTTTAGAGAGAAGTTCAAGAAGAGAAAAAGGAGAAGTTCAAGCGTTCTTTCAAGATTATTTAGATTATTGAGGAGTTTCACCAAGGAGTCAATCCTTTCGAGGTATGTAAGCTTTCATAGTGATGGGTTCTTCACCCTAACACCAATCATGAGTTAATTTTGTCCATAAAAATCCATGTATTGAGGTTCTTGATGAGTTTCTTGAAGTTTCGTTCTTAAATCTTCAAAATTGGGATTTGATGCATTCTTGAGGTAATTGTTAGGAGTTTGAGGGTTTTTTGTTAGTAGATTTTCATTTACTAATGTTGGGTATATAAATCTAAGGGAGTTTGGAAAAAATCAATCGATTCTAGGTGAATTTAGGGTCAAACCCGAAGAGGAAAATTCGTCAGGTTTTCTAGTTGGGGCCTGGGGAGACACACCACCAATACGCCAGGGGGGCTGGTGTGCCGTGCTAGTAGTGTGCCAGAAATGGTGTTCTGAAGATAAGGGGCTTGCTCCCTGCGCCACTCAGTGCGCCAAGGTCGCCTTCCCCCGTCCTTTTTCGTTGTTTGTTCTGCCTGAGTTCTTTTAAAATGTATCCTTACTCTTTTCCTGATTATAATTATCCAAACTACTTCTAATCATTGAGATATAAGGTATATCCAAATCATAACTCTTGAATTTATAATTCAAATTCAAGATAGAGTTAAGAATAAAGTTCGAGGGAGTTCTTTTGAGTCATTTTGAGAAGTATTTTGTAAACTTTTAAATTTTGTTTTAAGACTTGGGCACTTAAGTATGAGGATGAGGATAGTTGAGTTTCATTTTTTCAAAATGTATATATGGGAACTAAGTATTTCCAAGAGTTAATGTTTTACATTTAAAATAAGAGGAAACTTTGATTTCCAAATAAGTTCATGAGGAGTTTTCGAGTATAATCTCTTTTAAAAAAACTTTTTGAGTAATAATCTCAAAGTTTGAGGATCAGAAAATGTTTTTAAACATATGAGCATGAGTTATATTATTGAAGTAGTATTGAGCACTGATATGGGGGCGAGTTCAGACACCTCAAAGTCCTCATAAACCATGTATGCCAACATTGATAAAGGGTCATACTTTTCAGATGATTCTTATTTCTTCTTAAGTATACATTAGTGGATCCACTTAGTTGAGGATTTCTAATACTCCGGCAAGGTATAGGACAGTTCTGGCAGTGTGGGCGAGAAACTATATCATCACGTAACTCATAGTGATGGTTGTCGGTTAGAGAATCTCCCAAATAAGAGTAAAAGAGTTATTATTGTATTTTTAAATACATCAAGTTATTATCTACTATTTTAAAAGTTTTCTTTATGATGCATATTTATTGTTGCTTTTATATTGAACTGAGTTGAGTATTTCTGAGTTTGAGTATTTTTGAGTATAGTAGTATTCTTGAGTTGAGTTGAGTATGTTCTTCATTTTTATAAGTTCAAGTTTATGTATGTGCTTTAGAGTTCCCCTTGAATCCTCGTACACCATGTCCTGACGTCATTTGGCCTGCATCTTTCATAATAAAGATACAGGTAACCAGGGTCATCAACAGGTGCTCTGTTGATACTATTTGCAGTCCTAGAGTTGCTTTGGTAGCCTCCTTGCTTTGGTAGAATTCAACTTTTATTTCCAATCTTATTAAGATGTCGTGGGTCTTGTCCCAACGTCTATCATAGTTAGTAGATGCTTCATAGATAGACAATAGGTGTTGATGAGTCTTTTCATTTCCATTATTAAAATTTTAAGACTTAAGTTGCCTCTTCGGGCCAGTTGAGTGTTTTTTAAAAATATTCTGAGTTATTTATTTTGAGACTGTTTTGAGAAAACCTTTATATTGAGTTCATGCATTGTTTATTAAGTCTTCCATTGAGAATTGAGCCAGGTCAAGGGTTCGTTTGAGGTCAGTAATGGTTCTTAAGTGTCGGCCACATCCATGGTGAAAGCTCGGGGCATTACAAACTTGGTACGAGAGCATAAAGTTAAAGAGTCCTAGGGTGTCTATGAAGTAGTGTCTGTAGATTCTTAGTTATCAATGTAAAGCGCGCCACATTTATAATTAGGATGCTACAACAATTAGGAAATATCTCACTTTTTTCATACTTTTTTCGTGTGATAGAGTTAATCTCTATAGAAGTTTCCTTCTAATTTGTGCTTCATGTATCTTTCAGATCATGCCTCAACGAAGAGCTGTTCAAGGTCGTCTTGCAAGGAGGAATGCGGATCCTAAGAATCAAGGGGTACCCAATGCACTAGAAGCGCAACCCCAAGGACAGGTCACTAAAGCTGAGTTTCGGGATGCTATTCAGATGTTGAGTCAAGTTTTGTCCAGTCAACCTGGCCAACAAAGAGTGGTTCAACAGGATGTGGCTGATACATCCAGGATCCGTGACTTCTTGAGGATGAATCCTCCAAACTTCACCGGTTCAAGTGTCACCGAGGATCCAGAAAACTTTCTGGAAGAGTTGAAGAAAATGTTTGAGGTGATGCATGTTGCATATGTTGAGCGTGTGGAGTTAGTTGCATACCAACTGAAGGGTGTGACTAGAGTTTGGTAAGACCAATGGAAGAAGGGTAGAGTTGAAGGGGCACCAATTATGAGATGGGCTTTGTTTGAAGAGGCCTTCATGGGGCGTTTCTTTCCCCGTGAACAGAGAGAGTCAAAGGTAAGAGAATTTCTTACTCTTAAGCAAGAATCCATGAGTATGCATGAGTTCAACCTCAAGTTCACTCAACTATTCCAATATGCTCCGAGGATGGTTGCTGATATGAGGAGCAGGATGAGCTTGTTCATGTCTGGGTTGTCTCATTTTTCAAGTAAAGAGGGTAAGGCTACTATGTTGATAGTGGACATTGACATAGCAAGGCTTATGATACATGTACAACAGGTTGAGAAGGACACATTGAGAGATATGGAAGAGTTCCTCAACAAGAAGGCTAAGACAATAGGAAATGTGTTCGGGCAGCAGAAGATTAATGCAAACCGGTCATCTTTCCAACAAAAGCCAAATGGACCTACTCCATCATCTGCTAGTGCACCTGCACCAAAGAACAAAGGTGAGATCAGGAATCAGAATTCGCAGAACTTCAGAACTAGACCTGCTCAGTCTCAAAGAAGTGTGGCACAAGGGGAAAACTAGACTTCTGCATGTGCGAAGTGTGGTAAGAACCACCTAGGAGCATGTCACGATAGCTCCACTGGTGGTTTTAAGTGTGGTCAGACATGTCACTTCATGAGAGGGTACCCTAAAAACAGGCAGGGAAACAGTAATGGGGGTAATAGAGTCCAATCTTTTTCAGCGGCTTCGCCAGATAGAGCTGCACCTAGAGGACCTACTTTAGGGATAGGTGGAGGAGAAAACCGTGTGTATGCTATCACCAGTTGCCAAGAGCAAGATAATTCACCTGATATTGTAACTGGTATGCTTAAAGTTTTTACTTTTGATGTATAAGCATTGCTTGATCTAGGTGCAAGTCTATCTTTTGTGACTCCATATATTGCTATTAATTTTGATATTCTTCCCGAGCAATTTCTTGAGCCCTTCAGTGTTTCCACACGTGTTAGTGAGTCTATTCTAGCTGAGAGGATTTATCGTGATTGTACCATTTTTGTCAATCACAAGGACGCCATGGCTGACATAGTCGAGTCAGATATGGTGGACATTGATGTTATTCTAGGTAGGGAGTTGCTTCATGCTTGTTATGTCTCAGTTGATTGTAGAACTCGAGTAGTTAAGTTCCAGTTTCCTAATGAGCCTTTTATAGAGTGGAGGAGTAGTTCAACAGTGCCTAAGGGTTGTTTTATTTCATACCTTAAGGCTAGAAAGTTAGTTTCCAAGGGGTGCATATGTCACTTAGTCCGAGTTAATTACTATAGTGTTGAGACACCGCCTATTCAGTCAGTTCCAGTAGTGAGTGAGCTCCCAGAAGTCTTTACAGATGATATTCCTGGAGTCTCTCCTTAGAGAGAAATAGACTTCGATATAGTTTTTTTTTTCTGGTACTCGACCTATCTTTATTCCTCCATATAGAATGGCTTTAGCTGAGTTAAAAAAGTAGTTGAAAGATCTCCTTGATAATGGTTTTATTCAACCTAGTGTCTCACCTTGGGGCTCTCTGGTCTTATTTGTGAGGAAGAAAGATGGTTCTCTTAGGATGTGTATTGATTACCGCAAACTGCACAAGGTTACTATTAAGAATAAGTATCCCTTTTTGAGAATTGATGACATCTTTGATCAACTTCAGGGTGCCACTTATTTTTCTAAGATAGACATCAGATCTGTCTATCACCAGTTGAGAGTAAGAGAAAATGACATCCCTAAGACAGCATTCAAGAGCCATTATGGTCATTGTGAGATTCTTGTCATGTCATTTGGTTTGACTAACGCTCATGAAACGTTCATGGATCTTATGAACATAGTGTTTAAGCATTATCTTGATATGTTTGTTATTGTATTCACTAATGACATTCTGATTTACTTGAGGAATGGGGAGGATCATGCTAGTCATCTCAGAGTAGTTCTCCGAACCCTCAAGGATACAGAGTTGTATGCTAATTTTCTAAGTATGAGTTTTGGCTTGAGTCCGTGGAATTCTTAGGCCATATTGTCTCGGGTGATGGGATACGAGTTGAAACGCAAAAGATTGAAGCAATGCAGAACTGGCCTCGGCCCACATCTCCATATATTATAATTTGTTTCTTGGGGTTGGCTAGGTACTATAGAAGGTTCGTAGAGAGTTTTTCATCTATTTCTTCCCCATTGACTAAGTTGACTCAGAAGACAGCGAGGTTTCAATGGTCTGAAGCTTGTAAGAAAAGCTTTCAGGAATTGAAAACTAGGTTGACTACTACCCAGTATTGCCTTACCAGAAGGTACGCAAGGTTTTGTTGTGAATTGTCATGCATCCAGAATTGGACTCGGTTGTGTATTGATGCAAAATGGCAAGGTTATAGCTTATCTGTCCAACAACTTAAGATTTATGAGAGGATTTACTCAACCCATGATATAGAGTTAGCTGCTATTTTCTTTGAAAAATATGGCGTCAATATCTCTATGGTGTTCATGTGGATGTGTTCAGCGATCACAATAGTCTTCAGTATGTATTTAGTCAGAAAGAGCTTAATATCAGACAGAGAAGGTGGTTGGAGTTACTGATGTTTGTGTAATCAAGACACAACTTCCAATGCAGGTGTCTACGATCGTACAATAGTAATATAACCCAACCAAGGGTTGGGGTCGAGTTCCAAGGGAGCAGTTCCTGAAAATTATTGGTTAAGCCTGAAAATGCTAAAGTTACCCATAGCTAAAAACTTTATCAAGTGAAAACATAACAAATTAAAGGGTTTGACACGGATGTCAATTATCAATGGGGGGTTTGTAAACAAGTAACACTAAAATAGTGTAATAATAAAAGATGTGAATATGAAGTCGGGATTCTTGGGATATGATAGGAATACGGGATAGACTAAATTGTCGGGTACATGCTATTGATAGTAAATTGTTGAGTATTTGTGACTAGGCTAGACTATAGTGGGGGTAAATTCTCTCTCGAGAAACTTACCCAAAATCGACTCGGTTTCTCTCGAACACCGAGCTGCCGCTTTAAGCACAGCCTCCGCCTTAGCCCACTCACTCTCTCTCGAGCTGAGTGTGTGGGAGAAGGACTAGGGTTCACTCTCTCGAGTTGAACCTCATGTCGACCCAATCCTACCAGCCATCAATTTAGTAGTCTTAGTTTTACGACCTCTCTCTCGAGCAAGCCAAAAACACTAAGGTGAAATCATATTTGCAACTACAACTCCATTAAGTTCAAATACAACTACTAAACTAAATCACATTTAAACTACAAATAAACCATCAACAATCAAGACCCAATAGATAATCTAACCCATATTCACAAAATCACACCCCAAAAATTGGGGTTTTACCTAGACATGTAAAAGAGGTAAAAATCACTACCAATATCAGTTTCAATCATTGGGTATGAAGGATTAAATCTTAAAACACGTCAAGAGTGAAGAATCTTCGAGACCCAAGTCCAATCTCTTGGAGTTGAAATCCTTTGAATCTTCAATGTCTTAGAACAAAGTCTCCAAAACCCTCTAAAACTTAGAAGAGTAAAATATTATCTCTCCAAAATAAAATGTCTATGCGAATCTCCCTAAAAAATAAACTTCAACTAGTATATATAGTTTTTAGAAAGTGTGTTGCGAAAGATCCATTCGGCGCAGTTAGCCGGATCGGCACAGGGGTCACTGGAGGTGCCTGAGCTGGCACTAAATCTGTTTCAGGAGGTGTGGTAGCTGAGGGAACTCTGGTGGACGAGGGTTGAGAGCTAGCCTGGTGTCTAGTCCTTCGGTGAATTAAAAGCTCCTCATCTTCCGGTTCAAAAAAACTAGCCTGGGTTTCAATAGCTACTCATTTCCTAGCTATGTGCTTCTTGCTTTTGCCTTTGTCTCCCGGTGGGAGTTCTTGCCCTCTCTTCTTTGGGAGAATTGATCCCTCTTCATTTATACTAATGCCTTGTGCTTTTGTTTTGGGTGTCATGGTTAGATTAGTACGTACCATATATGCATAAGATCGGGAGAAATTAGGAGAAAATCAAACACTAGCACAGTAAATCTATTGCAGACAGGCTCACCGATCCAGTAGTGAGTAATCAAACCTCTTTGGCTAGCTGGATTGGATCGCCGAAGGGATTTTGGCTTAAAAATTATGGCAAGTTGGCGATGGAAGGCCCTTTCGGTGAA
Source organism: Solanum tacnaense (assembly GCA_029582525.1). Taxonomy (NCBI): domain Eukaryota; kingdom Viridiplantae; phylum Streptophyta; class Magnoliopsida; order Solanales; family Solanaceae; genus Solanum; species Solanum tacnaense. The sequence continues at coordinate 12,789 of JAJOOD010001433.1, forward strand.
TCACCAACTACTTTCGGTGAGCAAGGGTTTGTCCGCCGAAAGTTACAGTGCAACAAGGGTTCATGGAAGCATACAAAGGGCGATCAAGAGTATTTTCGGTGAGTCGCTGAGTGCTTTTGGCGAACTCAGGCTTCTCGTCGAAAGTTATAGACTTAACAATACATATAGCATGAATTTAAAGGCAAGGTGAGGTCATTAGGTGAACCGCCGAGTGCTTCAGCGAGCTTGACCCAACTCGCCAAATGGCCCAACGTGCCTATTTTCAATCCACCTTCTCGAATTCAACCCCGCAGCCCCCGAAAAAAATAAAAGCATGCACTAATGGAATTCAAACAAGACATGTAATACCCATGACCCCGGAATACTCAGATTTCTCTCGGTTTTGCCAAATTTGGCCATTTGACGTTATTTGCTCTTAAGAATGGTGTCACCCGTTTTATCATTGAACAATACACGTCATTTAGCGCAAACACGGGCTACTTAGACTTCACCTAATCAATCTAACCATCATGCAAGCACAACCCAATAAATTTCATTCATTTAGAGGCACAGACATAGACTTTTGACGATCAAAATAACATAGGCAAGATTTTCAAATTGAAATAGGCATTTAAGCATTCTAATCCTATCAGAGAGGTCCAGCACAAAAAAATACGATACGATCATTGCAAATGAGTACAAAATTTTTGAATGTAAACTTGGGATTCTGAAACCAACCTTATATGCCAATTGAAATGCGATTGAAAAGCAAGGCGGCAAAGAAATTCTAGTTTCGAGCACGAATCACCAACTAAAATACCAATGGAAAGCAAGAATATTGAAGATACTAACTTGGTGTGAGTTCGTGAAGTTTAAAAGCGGGAAAGTGAAGAAGTTCAAATTCTGAGACTTTTGGCAATTATAAACCATCCAGTTCGCGTCCATTCGGTGACATTAGTCACGTTCTCCGATCCATTCGGTGATACGCCGAGTGGTCACTTACCTCGCCGAGTTTTACAGGCTCTGAATTAGACTTGAGTTGAGCCAAATGGCGGGTCAAGTCGGACGCACCGACCTCTTCGGCAATACGCCGACTGGACCATTTGCTCGCCAATCTGCATTTTCCAAACATTTTCCGCATTTAAACCTGCACAAATAACACACCATTATTTACAAAAATAAGCTAAAGCATAAAAGGAGTTTTGGGTTGCCTCCCAAACAATGCCTTAGTTAACGTCATAGAACGACTCAAGTTAGCACTTAAACTTCATTTTTGGGGTTAGCCATAGTATCCCTAGGCAACCCCATGTGTTGCTGCGGGTGGAGATGGGGCAAAGCATGACCCATAAGGTTCTCGAGTAGTTGGACAGATCTGGAATGAAATGAAATCATTCGCTTCATCCCTTCGATGTTTTCCTTCATTTCTTCCAGCTCTCTATCTTGCTCAGTCACCTTGTGGAGAATGGTTGAGACCATTCCCTCAAGGCGTTTAACCTCATTGTCCTTTAGCCTTCTTTGCTCATGAGGAGGGATGTATTTATCCTTCCTTTTGCATTGGACTTCGATCTCCATCATCTTTTTGGCCAACTCATCCATCTGGGTCATTAGTGCGGCCAACATGAAATCCTTTTCTACTTCTTGGTTCATTTCAGCCATTTGATCGAGCAGTTGGGCTACTATCACATATGGTTGTTTTGCAATTCCTCCCGGAATGAGTTGGTCGACCAACACCATGTTTCTGAGGCCAAGGCTTCTATAGAAACAGTCAAGGAGGGCTATGTCAGGAATGTCATGAGTTGGCCATCGAGTTATCAGTTCTTTAAACCTTGCCCATGACTTATGGATCTGTTCACCTTCCAATTACTTGAAGTTTAGGAAGCGATCCCGAATCATCATTACTTTTAATGGAGGAAACTCCATTAGCTCACAAGTGTTGTTCGATATACTCACCTTCCCTGCTTTAAAGTACCAACAAACAAAACGAAGCTAAAAATTAAGTAAACTATGACTAACAAAAGCAAAACTTGTCTTAACCAAAAATATTCACGTAACACCACTACCCGGCAGCGGCGCCATTTTGATGTTTATGTAATGAAGACACAACTTCCAATGCAAGTGTCTATGATCTTACAATAGTAATATAACCCAACCAAGGGTTGGGGTCGAGTCCCAAGGGAGCGGTTCCTGAAAATTAGTGGTTAAGCGTAAAAATGCTAAAGTTACCCATAGCTAAAAACTTTATTGAGTGAAAACATAACAAATTAAAGGGTTTGACATGGATGTCAATTATCAATGGGGAGTTTGTAAACAAGTAACACTAAAACAGTGTAATAATAAAAGATGCGAATATGGAGTCGGAATTCTTAGGATGTGATAGGAATACGGGATATACTAAATTGTCGGGTACATGCTTTTGATAGTAAATTGTTGAGTATTTGTTACTAGGCTAGACTATAGTAGGGGTAAATTCTCTCTCTAGCAACTTACACTAAATCGACTCAGTTTCTCTTGAACACAGAGTTGCCGCTTTAAGCACAACCTCCGCCTTTGCCCACTCACTCTCTTGAGTTGAGTGTGTGGGAGAAGGACTAGGGTTCACTCTCTCGAGCTGAACCTCATGTCGACCCAATCCCACCGGCCATCAATTTTGTAATCTTAGTTTTACGAACTCTCTCGAGGAAGCCAAAAACACTAAGGTGAAATCGTATTTGCAACTACAACTCCATTAAGTTCAAATACAACTACTAAACGAAATCACATTTAAACAACAAATAAACCATCATCAAGCAAGACCCAACAGATAATCTAACCCATATTCACAAAATCACACCCCAAGAATTGGGGTTTTAGCTAGACATGTAAAAGATGTAAAAATCAATACCAATATCAGTTTCCATCAGTGGGTATGAAGGATTAAGTCTTAAAACACGTCAAGAGTGAAGAATCTTTGAGACCCAAGTCCAATCTCTTGGAGTTGAAACCCTTTGAATCTTCAAGGTCTTAGAACAAAGTCTCCAAAGCCCTCTAAAACTTAGAAGAGTAAAATATTATCTGTCTAAAAAAAATTGTCTATGCGAATCTACTTAAAAAATAAACCTCAACTAGTATTTATAGTTTTTAGAAAGTGTGCTGCGAAAGATCCATTCGGCACAATTAGTCGTGATCGTCGATCCATTGGGTGATCTGCCATTTTGTCTAGTAGATCGCCTTTCAGCGTTTGCCTTCAGTATCTTTGCGTTCTGACTCATTGGGCGAGATGGTTATGCTTCGCGAAACTGCTTGGCGATTCGCCGACCTCTCCCTTTCCTCACAGACTTGACCTTTTTCTTCAAGGCTAAGCACACTGGAACATTAGGCAGGGTTGTAGGCCTTTCGGCGACATGCCTAATGGATTAGGCGATCGTCAGGCCATCTTTTTTTCCTTCTTTTAGCCACTTTGTTACTTCTTGCCAAGTAGTGTCTATGCTTTGCCTCAAACTCCAAATACCTAAAACTTAAGGTTTTCATCACATATTGAGACAAAATATGCATTTGAGGACACTAATTCTATCAAAAACAAGCCCTAAATGAGTCCAAATCATGGACTCATCAGTTACTCTAGGATTATGACATGAGTATTCTATATCACCAGGTAAGGCTAATGTAGTTGCCAATGCTTTGAGCAGGTTATATATGGGTAGTACCACCCATGTTGAAGAAGGCAAGAAAGAGTTAGCCAAAGATGTGCACATACTTGCACGATTGAGAGTCAGGTTAATGGGTTCCAATGAAGGAAGAGTAGTGGTGATAAATCGGTCTGGATCATCACTAGTGTCTAAAGTGAAGGAGAAACAAGATCAAGACATTGTTTTGCTTGAATCGAAAGACAATGTTCATAAGCAAAAAGTGATGGCTTTTGAACAAGGGGGAGATGGTGTATTGAGGTATCAAGGTAGATTGTGTGTACCAAGGGTGGATGAACTCCAAGAGAGGATCATGGAGGAAGCTCATAGCTCCAGATAATCTATCCATCCGGATTCCAAAAAGATGCATCGTGACTTGAGAGAAGTCTATTGGTGGAGTAGTATGGAGAGGTATATTGCAGAGTTCATTGCTAAGTGTAGGAATTGTCAACAAGTCAAGGTAGAGCATTAAAGACACGGAGGTATGGCTCAGAACATAGATCTTCCAGAATGGAAGTGGGAGATGATCAATATGGATTGCATTAGTGGTTTACCACAGTCTCGCAGGCAGCATGATTCTATTTGAGTGATTGTAGATCGGATGACTAAATCATCCCATTTCTTACCGATAAAGACTACCTTTTTAGGAGAAGATTACGCCAAGTTGTATATTCAAGAGATAGTCAGACTTCATGGAGTTCCGGTGTCCCTCATTTCAGATAGAGGTGCGCAATTTGCCGCAAAGTTCTCGAAGTCTTTCCAGAAAGGTTTGGGCTCGAAGGTAAACTTGAGTACTGCTTTCCATCCCCAGACTGATGGTCAAACAGAGCGTACGATTAAGAATTTAGAGGATATGTTGAGGGCGTGTGTGATCGATTTCAAAGGTAATTGGGATGATCACTTACCTCTTATTAGTTTTCTTACAACAACCATTATCACTCTAGAATCGAGATGGCTCCTTATGGGGCTCTTTATGAAAGAAGATGTAGATCTCCTATTGGATGGTTTGAAGTTGGTGAAGCTGAATTGATTGGACCAGACTTGGTTCATCAAGCTATGGAGAAAGTGAAGATCATTCAAGAAAGGTTGAAAACAGTGCAAAGTTGTCTGAAATCCTATACTGATGTTTAGAGAAGATTCTTAGAGTTTGAGGTGGATGATTGGGTTTACTTTATGTTTTCACCCATGAAGGGTGTTATGAGATTTGGTAAGAAGGGGAAACTTAGTCCCCGGTATATTGGTCCTTACAGGATATCCAAGAGAATTGGCAATGTAGCTTATAAGTTGGAGCTCCCATTAGAGTTAGTAGGAGTCCATCTGTTATTCCACATTACAATGTTGAAGAAGTGTATGGGAGATCCTTCACTTATTATACCTACTGAAAATATTTGTATTAAGGACAACCTATCTTATGAAGAGGTACCCGTTGAAACACTTGATCGTCAGGTTCGCAAGTTGAGAACCAAAGAGGTAGCATCAATCAAGGTCCTATGGAGCATTTAATTTGTTGAGGAAGCTACTTGGAAGGCTGAGGAGGATATGAAGATGAGATACCCACACATCTTTACTTCCGGAGAAATTCTAGACCAAGGTAATGATTTTTTGTGAAACACTCATTGATTTGATATGCTATGTTGTGTTAAATTTCATGTTGGGTGTTTGAGCTAGGTGTTAGATGTTGCCACCCTTAGTTCTACGTAGAGTGACATCATTCAAGGATGAATGTTCCCAAGGGGGAGATATTGTAACACCTTGGTCTTAGAAAGAGCTAATTTTAGAAAGAACTGAATTGGAAAGAGTTAATTTGATAATTTTGTAAGTTAGTCTTAAATTGTGAGTTCTGGGTCAACTTCAAATGACTATAACTTTCAGTATAGGATGAGTTAGGTGTCTCATCAGATATCAAATGAAAGATCTCCGAGTCCTCTTTCCAACGCAGCTGAGTTTACTAAATTACGAGTTTGGATTAGGGAGATATTCCCATTTAAGTATAGCCTGTCCAGTGAAGGAAATTCATCCGAATTAAGGAGGAGTATTTTGGTCTTTTCCTTACCCCACTAGCCTAACTCTTTTTTAGTAATATTTTAGGGATCTAAACTGACTTAGATCAGTTTTCACAATTTCTTAACACACTTAGGGGCCGTTTGGTTACCGTATAAGAGTACATTTTATTCATGAATAAAAAGTTCGATTAGTTTTATTATGTTTAGTAGAAGTTTTTTATTAAGTTGAAAAGTCAATGTAACTTATACCATATTTGGTAGGTAGAGTTCTAAATGTTGTTTAAATATTATTCATGTATTAATTTTTAACAGTGTTTGGTTGTATTTTTGGTAATCTTACATAATTAATATCAACAAAACTTATGAGGGAATCTATGTATAAGTTATGCGGGGTAGAAGGTGGAATAAGTTATGTAGGTATTAGTTATACATGTATTAAAATAGTATATTACACATTCACCCCTATTAATTTATTTTTAAATCATTATTTGATGAGAACTTTACTTAACTATATAGTTTTCCAAACTTTTTCATTATTTGATGAGAACTTTACTTAACTATACAGTTTTCCAAACTTTTTTTTACTCTTTTTTAATACACGAACAACCTTTTTCTAAGCCCCAAAGCTCGTGCTAAATTTAATCGCCGCTAGTGTTGCAGTTTATCCTTTTGTACCGTCTATCCATGGCTAATTTGTATCAAATAAACGGCAAAATCTTTATTTTCGTAAGAAAATTTTGTATTTTGTTTTCGTTTCTTCTTTACTGAACAACCTTTTTCTTGTTTTTATTTTCATTCGAATTCCAAATGTAAATATTTTATTAATATTATAAATTGGATTGGATATATTTTGCCTACGCATATGCTAATCATATATTATTAAATATATTTCACATATTTAATTAACATGTATTATTATTTTGTTTAGGACGTGCATTTATACCTAATTCATATATTTGGTATATTAAAAATTTAAACAATATATTGATAGAATATTTACATTATATAAAATAGGATATTATAATATACTTAAAATATATTAATGATATTTTATTTTTATAAGCTATAAACATTACAAAAAATAGCAAAAAGAAAAAACAGAAGTCCAGTCCAGTATAGAGGGATAATTTTTTTTCTTTACTTTTTATTCAAAAAGAGGGAAAATTCATACTATTTGTTTACTTATTTAATTGTAAATAATATATATTAATTTACAACAAATTCAATATTCAATAGTTAACAATTCATGTATTATAATCTCTATATAACTAATACCTGCATAACTAAACCCTACATGAAAAATACATGCATAAATAAACCAAGCATAACTAATACATTCATAACTAAACCTTGCATAATTAAACCCTGCATAACTAATACCTTCATAACTCTAACCAGTAACCAAACAACCCCTTAGGGTTTTAGAGAGAAGTTCAAGAGGACAAAAAGGAGAAGTTCAAGCGTTCGTTCAAGATTCTTGCGATCGTTGAGGAGTTTCGCCAAGGATTCAATCCTTTGAGGTATGTAAGCATTCATAGTGATGGGTTTGTTCATCCTCACGCCAATCATGAGTTTCTTGAGTTAATTTCGTCCATGAAAATCCATGTACAAAGGTTCTTGATGAGTTTCTTGTAGTTTTGTTCTTAGATCTTTATTATTAGATTTGATGAGTTCTTGAGGTGATTGTTATGAGTTTGAGGGCTCTTTTTTAGTAGAGTGTCGTTTACTAATGTTGGGTATACGAATCTAAGGGCGTTTGGAAGAAATCAATCGATTCTAGGTGAATTTAGGGCAAAAAATCAAACAGGAAAATTCATCTGGTTTTCTGGGCTGGGCATGGGCAGACGCACCATCAGTGCGCCAGAAATGGTGCTCTGAAGTTTAGGGGTTGGCTCCCCGCGCCACTCAGTGCACGAGGGTCACCTGACCCCTTCATTTTTAGTTGTTTGTTTCACCTAAGTTCTTTAAAAATGTATCCTTACTTTTTTTGTGATTATAACTATCCAAACCACATCTAATCAATGAGAAATTCGGTATATCCAAATCATAACTCTTTAATTCACAATTCAAATTCAAGATAGAGTTAAGAATAAAGTTCGAGGGAGTTCTTTTGAGTCATTTGTAACACCTCATATGCAAAAAGACCAAATAACACATTTTCGGAAACTTGCTGGTGCGAGACCACGCCGGCCACCCACGACCCAGGGAGTGGACCACGGACCATAGGTTTGGTCCATGGTTGGCTTGCCTGGTCAGGGTCTAAGGGTCCAAGACCATGATGCGACACACATACCATAGTTCAGACCACGGTCTGTGGTTGGGGGTCTGTGGTTCGAGACCACAAAGTGAGAGTTTCTGACCATGACCAACAATCCACCAGGATGGGTCGTGGGACTAACCACGGTCCATCGACTGGTGTCCATGAATGGTCACCTGGCAGTTGTTCTTTTAGGGGTAGTTGGGTCATTTCCTAATTAATTAGTTTCTATACTATGAAGTTTTGCCTATATTTGGAACCCCTATATAAGCCTTTTTACCCCCAAATTCACCCCACTTAATTCATTCTTCCAAAATCCCAAAAGAAAGCCAAAACCTTCTCTCAAATACTCTCTCTTTAGAACTTAAAAACAAGAAGAAGATTCAACTAAAGTTTGAAGGTAAGGATCCAAATTCTTCATTTGAAGATAGGCAATTGGACTTCAGGTATGGTAGCTTTCATCCATGGGTTCCTTCCACCCATGGAGTCCCCAAATTCCTCTATTTCAAATAGTAGAATTCCCCAATTAGATAGGGTTTTATTCATTCAGCATGGGTTCTTTTGAGTATTGATCTTAATGGTTTAATTATGTCTAAATATGCATGAAATAATGATTTACAATGCTTTTGTGATGTTATCCCTATGAACCAATGAAAACCCCATGTTTTTCCAAATTGTGATCTCATAATGTGGGTTGTTGAGTATGAAAGAGGAGTTTTTATGCTCTAAAGCATGAAGTAATTGAATTACATGAAATTTATGATGAAATCTCTATCTTATGTTTGAATTCTAGATTTGGTGATTTAAAGTAGTTTTGAACCTTGGAAGGGTAAAGTATGAGTTTATGCATTATCTTATGAAACTTATGTAAATGCTTTAAGGGTGCTTTGAGAGTAAAGTGCCAATGTTGATTGTGTTGTTGTGTTGTTGAAACGTTATGCTCATGAAACACTTACAACCATGATGTAAAAGGTTTTCTCACATATAAAGGATTCTTAGGTCAAAAGGCTATTCTCACCTAATTGAATCGATGAATAAGAGCTATCCTAATGAACTAACTTGGATTGGTTGTGAAGGGCATCCTTCCATGAGACATGAGTTAAGTAAGACTTAATAAGTATTCCGTGGGAATTATGCTTAGCACCGTGTAGATATTGACAATGAGATGGAAGCTCCCCCGTTAGTAGAGGTCGGGTTTCTAGAAGAGGTCTCATGAGATGGAAGCTCTCCCGTTAGTAGTGGCCGGGTTTCTAGTAGTAATCTCTTTATCCCATAACTATGTTCCCCCATAGGATGATTAGCTAGTGGATCCACTTAAGCTAGGAGTTCATGGTTGTACCTTAGGAAAGTAGAACAACCCCTTTCGGTGTGGGAGATACCGGGTGATCATGTTTTAGCTCACATGGTCTCTATGTCAGTTATGGCTGATTCTCCAACAATAAGAACATGAATAATGAACTATGGTTACTCAAGAAGCTTTGTATATGAGTTCAAATGTTTTCAAAGATGATGGTGATCTATGTTGTCCATGATTATGACTTATGATTTCTAATGTCTTATATGATGTTTAAACTTGGGAAATTGCATGCTTTGACATGAAATGTCCCTTTTCGTATGTTTTCAAGGATTTTTTTTCATGGCTATCATACTTAGTGCAGTTTTGTACTAACACATATTTTTTTCTTACATTGTTCCCCAATGTAGGGTCCGACAGGCAGGGTTTTCATTCTAGTGGCTAGAGTTTGGACTTTGATCTGTTCCCAAGTTTGGTGAGTCCTCATGGTTTCAGGATAGAGTTATTGTTTAGTTTCCACTTCTTGTATTTTCTTTTTGGCCATGTTGTATGGGGTAGGCCCAATTTAATTCAGTATTATAATAGATGTCTATGATGAGACAAATGTCAAGACTTCCGCTTTCTTTATGAAAAAATTATTTAGACTTTGAAATGTGTTTTGCTCTTATTATTCTATTTCTAATGTTATGAAAGCTAAGTGGCTTGTATGGGTCCTTCGGGGTTCTATACGTCATGTTACATCTAAGGGGTACCCCTCGGACATGGCAAACTTGGTATCAGAGCACAAGGTTTAGAAAGATCTTAGGATGATGCCTCATATGCCACGTCTAGTAGAGTCTTGTTCATGAGTATGAAGTGTGCCACACTTATGAATGAGAGGCTACAAGATGTTTAGGAAATTTAACTTCTTCACTACTCTTAAGTCGTGCCTTAGAGTAAAAACTCTAGAATATTTTTCTCTCCTTATGCTTGACCTCTCTATTCATGATATAAATACCAGAAGGAATACTAGAAGGATGGAGGGTGACAATGGGGAACAAGGAGCTCCTCCTCAAGCTTCTCAAGCTATGATAGACCATTTGGCTGAAAATATGACAAATGCGGAGGTTAGGCTGGATTTTCAAATGTTAGCTCAAGCTTTGGAGAATCAAGACAATTGACAGGTGGTAGCTCCGGTGAATCCTAATATGAATTCGACGACATTAGGGGTGAGGGATTTTTGCAGGAATGAACCCTCCGGAACTTTATGGCTCTAAAGGGGAGAAGGATTCTCAAAGGTTTATCGATGAGTTTTATAAGGTACTTGCTTTATGAGGGTGAATCCGAAGGAGAAGGCGGAATTAGTCGCTTACCAATTAAAGGATGTTGCACAAGTATGGTATGATCAGTGGAAAGAGGCAAGGCCGGTTGGAGCGGGTCCCGTAGAGTGGGAGATGTTTGAATCGACATTTATTGGTAGGTTCTTTTCCCTTGAGTTGAGGGAAGCAAAGGTGACAGAGTTCATTAACCTTCGTCAAGGAAGTATGAGTGTGAGGGAGTATGCTCTAAACTTCACCCAACTATCCAACTACACTCCAACTATGGTAGGGCTATGATGAGTAAGTTTGTGACGGGCGTGTCTGACTTGGTAGGAAAAGAATTTCGTACCGTAATGCTCATTCATGATATGGATATCTCATGTCTTATGGTGTACGCCCAACAAATAGAGGAATCAAAACTCAGGAAGAAGACTAGGGAGGTAAAAAGGGCTAGGACCGGTGATGGAAACTTCTCTAATGCAAGGTTCGAGGGACAAGACCGGTCTAGATTTCACCAAAGGTTTTTCGGACAAGGTTCCTCTAATGCTCCTCTTAAGTCAAATAAGGAAAGGGTGTCTAACCCTAAACCTCTAGGAGGAAACGGAGGTAGTTCTTCTTTTGCTAGATCTACATGTGCCAAATGTGGGAAGAAACATGATGGTAAACAAAATGAGAGATTGCCCCATGCTTCCGGCAAAAAGGGAAAGCACGCAAGCTTCTCCAAGCGGTTCAAACTCTGATGCCCCGAAACAAAACCGTTTTTATGCTCTCTAATCCTGAGGTGACCAAGAGAGCTCCCTACATGTAGTCACCGGTATATTATAAGTTTTTCATCATGATGTATATAATTTGTTAGATGTTGTGCTAGTTTATCTTATGTGACACATTTTGTGGCGATGAGATTTGATGTTCCCATGAAAGTGCTCTTAGAACCTTTTTCTGCTTCTACACCTGTTGGTGATTCTATGGTGGCTAAGAGGGTCTATAGAAGGTGTCCCGTTTCCTTATCCCATAGAGTTACTCTTGTGGACTTTGTAGAGCTAGACATGTTAGACTTTGATGTTATTCTTGGTATGGATTGGTTTCATGCATGTTACGCCTCTATTGATTGTAGAACTCGGGTGGTTAGATTTCAATTCCCAAATAAGCCTATCCTAAAGCGGAAAGGGGGAAATTCTATGCCTAGGAGTCAGTTTTTCTCTTGTCGTAAAGCTAAGAAGATGATCTAAAAAAGGTTTATTTCCCATCTTGTTAGGGTGAGGGATGTAGATTCTGAAACCCCTACTCTACAGTTGGTTTCGGTAGTTAATGAGTTCCTGAAAGTTTTCCCCGATGATTTACCCGGTATTCCTCCAGAGCGGGAAATGGATTTTGGTATCAACGTTCTCCCGGATACGCAGCCTATATCTATCCCTCCTTATAGAATGGCTCTGGCGGAGTTTAAAGAGTTGAAAGAGAAACTAAAGGATTTGTTTGATAAGGGTTTCATCCGGCAGAGTATCTCTCTATAGGGTGCTCTCATGTTGTTTGTTAGAAAGAAAGATGGGTCTCTTCGGATGTGCATTCATTATCATCAATTGAATAAAGTAATCATTAAAAATAAGTATCCTCTTCCAAGGATAGATGACTTGTTTGACCAACATCAAGGGGCTAGTTATTTCTCTAAGATTGATCTTCATTCGGGTTATCACCAATTGAGGGTGAGAAAGGATGATATTCCAAAGACAGCCTTTAGAACCTGGTATAGTCCTTATGAGTTCGTCGTTATGTCGTTTAGATTGACTAATACTCCGGCGGCATTTATAGATTTGATGAATAGTGTTTAGACAATACCTTGATATGTTCATAATTATATTTATTGATGATATTTTGATCTACTTAAGGAGTGAGAATGAGCATGTTGAAAACCTAAGAATTATGTTGCGAGTTCTTAGGGACTAACAACTTTTTGCAATGTTTAGCAAGTGAGATTTTTGGTTAAGGTACGTAGCTTTCCTTGGGCATATTGTTTAAAGGAAGGGTATTGAGGTAGATCCTAAGAAGACAGATGCGGTTAAGAGTTGGTCAAGACCTCTATCTCCTTCCGACATTAGAAGTTTCTTGGGTTTGGCCGATTATTATAGAAGGTTTGTTGAGGGATTTTCTTCCATTGATTCTCCTTTGACGGCTTTGACTCAAAAGAAGGCTAAGTTTGTGTGGTCGGAGGCTTGTGAGAAAAGTTTTCAAGAGTTGAAAGATAGACTTACTTCCGCTCCGGTGTTGACTTTACTGGAAGGTACGGATGGTTTTATGGTGTATTGTGATGCCTCTAGAGTTGGGTTGGGATGTGTGCTTATGCAAAATGGTAAGGTTATTGCCTATGCTTCAAGGCAACTTAAGGTCCATGTGAAGAATTATCATACCCATGATTTTGAGTTAGCGGCGTTTGTTTTTCCCTTAAAGAAATGGAGGCATTATTTGTATGGGTTCCATGTTGATGTTTTCACTGATCACAAAAGTCTACAATATGTGTTTAGTCAAAAGGACTTGAATCTTCTCAAAGAAGGTGGCTAGAACTCTTGAAGGATTATGACATGAGTGTCCTTTATCACCCCAGAAAAGCTAATGTGGTAGCGGATGCTCTTAGTAGATTGTCAATGGGTAGTGTGACTCATACTGATGAAGTAAAGAAAGAGTTGATTCGTGATGTTCATAGGTTGGCCTGACTAGGTGTTCAACTAGTGGATTCCACCAAAGGTGGTGTCATGGTCCATAATGGTTCTGAATCATCCTTTGTAATGGATGTGAAGTGTAAGAAAGGTCTTGATCCCAAATTAGAGTTGATTTGAAAGAAGTGGTACTTTAGAAGTCCGTTGAGGCTTTCTCCCAAGGTGGAGATGGGGTGCTAAGGTGTCAAGGTCGTTTATGTGTGCTGAATGTCGATGACTTGAGGGAACGAATCCTAGAGGAACCCCATAGTTCTAGGTATTCTATTCACCCGGGAGTCACCAAGATGTACCGTGATATACGAGAAGTCTATTGGTGGAATGGGATGAAGAAAGATATTCTAGAATTTGTGGCCAAGTGTTCTAATAATCATCAAGTGAAAGTTGAGCACCAAAGAGTAGGAGGTTTGTCCCAGGATATTGCTATTCCTACTTCGAAGCGGGAAGACTTGAACATGGACTTTATAGTTGGTTTTCCTCTCACCCGGCGCCAACATGATTCAATGTGGGTAATAGTGGATCGGATGATGAAATAGGCTCACTTCCTTCCCGTCAAGGCTTCATATTCGGTGGAGGACTATGCCAAAATGTAATTGAGAGAGATGGTAAAATCGCATGGTGTGCCTTTATCTATCATTTCTGATCGTGGTACCCAATTCACTTCTCAATTTTGGAAGTCACTCCAAAAGGAGCTTGGTACCAAGGTTAAGCTTAGCACGACTTTTCATCCCCAAACTGTGGGCAAGCGGAGCATACTATCCAAAAATTGGAAGACATGTTAAGGGATTGTGTAATTGATTTTAAAGGTACTTAGGATGATCATTTGCCATTGATTGAATTTTCCTATAATAATAGCTATCACTCGAGTATTGGTATGGCTCCATATGAGGCTTTTTATGGTAGGAGGTGTAGATCTTCTATAGGTTGGTTTGAGGTAGGTGAAGTTCTTTTGATAGGTCCCGAGCTAGTTTATGAAGCTGTTGAGAAAGTTCGGCTTATTAGAGAAAGGTTGAAAATGGCCCAAAGTCGACAAAAGATGTATGCCGATGTTAGAAAAAGGGATCTTGAGTTTGATGTTCATGATTGGGTTTACTTGAAAATCTCACCTATGAATGGTGTAATGAGGTTTTGTAAGAGAGGGAAGCTTAGTCCCGAATATGTAGGCGCATATCAATTTTTGGGACGTGTGGATAAGGTTGCCTATGATTTGGATTTGCCGAATAAGTTGGCATTGGTGCATCCGGTTTTTCATGTCTCTATGCTTAAGAAGTGTGTTGGAGATCCGACATCAATAATGTGGGTTGTTGAGTATGAAAGACGAGTTTTTATGCTCTAAAGCATGAAGTAATAGAATTACATGAAGTTTATGATGAAATCCAAATCTAATGCTTGAATTCTAGATTTGGTGATTTAAAGTAGCTTTGAACCTTGATAGGGCAAAGTATGAGTTTATGCATGATCTTATGAAAGTTATGGAAATGCTTTAAGGGTGCTTTAAGAGTAAAGTTCCAATGTTGATTGTGTTGTTGAAAAGTTATTCTCATGAAACACTTACAACCAAGATGTGAAAGGTTTTCTCACATAGAAAGTATTCTTAGGTTGAAAGGCTATTCTCACCTAATTGAATCGATGAACAAGAGCTATCCTAATGAACTAACTTGGATTGGTTGTCAAGGACCTCCTTCCATGAGACATGAGTTAAGTAAGACTTAATAGGTATTTCATGGGAATTATTCTAAGCACCGAGTGGATATTGACAATTAGATGGAAGCTATCCCGTTAGTAGAGACCAGATTTCTAGAAGAGGTCTCATGAGATGGAAACTCTCCCGTTAGTAGAGGTCGGGTTTCTAGTAGAAATCTAGTTATCCAATAACTATGTGCCCCTATAGGTTGATTAGCTAGTGAATCCACTTAAGCTAGAAGTTCATGGTTCTACCTTAGGCAAGTAGAACAACCCTTTTTGGTGTGGGAGACACTGGATGATCATGTTTTAGTTCACATGGTCTCTATGTCGGTTAAGGCTAATTCTCCCACAATAAGAACATGAATTATTAACTATGGTTACTCAAGAAGCTTTGTTTATGAGTTCAAACGTTTTCAAAGATGATGTTGATCTATGTTGTCCATGACTATCACTTATGATTTCTAATGTATTATAAGATGTTTAAACTTGGAAAATTTCATGCTTTGAAATGAAAAGTCCCTTTCTACATGTTTTCAAGGATTTATATGCATGGCTATCATACTTTGTGCTTTTTTGTACTAACGCATACTTTTGCCTACATTGTTCCCCAATGTAGGGTCCGACAGGCAGGGTTTCCATTCTAGTGGATAGAGCTTGGACTTTGATCTATTATCGAGATTGGTGAGTCCTCATTGTTCGAGGATGGAGTTATTGTTTAGTTTCCACTTCTTGTATTTCCTTTTTTGGGTATGCTGTATGGGCTAGGCCCAATTTCATTCACTATTGTAATAGATGGCTATGATGAGACAAATGTCTACACTTCCGCTTTCTTGATGATTTTTTTTTTTAGACTTGGAAATGTGTTTTACTCATTTTGTTCTATTTATTATGTTATGAAAGCTAAGTGGCTTGTACGGAGTCCTTCGGGGTTCTATACGCCATGTTACATCTAGGGGGTACCCCTGGGTCGTGACATCATTTTGAGAAGTCTTTTGGAAACTTTAAAAATTTGTTTTAAGACTTGAGCACTTGAGTATGAGGATGAGGAGAGTTGAGTTTAGTTTTTTTCAAAATAAATATATGGGAACTTAGTATTTCCAAGAGTAAATGTTTTACAATTAAAATGAGAGGAAACTTTGATTCATAAATGAGTTCGTGAGGAGTTTTTTAGCATAATTACTTCTAAGAGAACTTTTTGAGTAATAATCTTAAAGTTTGAGGATGAGGAAATGTTTTTAAACATATGAGCATGAGTTATATTATTGGGAGTAGTATTGAGCACTGATATGGGGATGAGTTCAGACACCTGAAAGACCTAATAAACCATGTATGCCAACATGGGTAAATGTTCATACATTTTCGATGATTCTTTATTTCTTCTTAAGGATATCTTAGTAGATCCACTTAGTTGAGGATGTCTTATTCTCCGGCAAGGTATAGGACAGTTCTGGGAGAGTGGGCACGACACTATATCATCACATAGCTCATAGTGATGGTTGTCGGTTACAAAATCTCCTAAATAAGAGTAAAAGAGTTATTATTGTATTTTGAAAAACATCCAGTTATTATTTATTGTTTTAAAAGTTTTCTTTATATTGCATCTCTATTGTTTCTTTGATATTGAACTGAGTTGAGTATTTATGAGTTTGAGTATCTTTGAGTATCCTTGAGTATTATTGAGTTGAGTTGAGTTGAGATGAGGTGAGTATGTTCTTTCTTTTCATTAGTTTAGCTTATGTTTGTGCTTTAGAGGTCCCCTTGCATACTCGTACATTCCATGTACTGACGCCATTTGGTCTGCATCTTTCATGATGCAAATAGAGGTAACCAGGGTCATTAACAGGCGCTCCGTTGATACCATTTGTAGTCCTAGAGTTGCTTCGGTGAGCCTCTTTGCTTCCAAAGAATTCCACTTATATTTCAAGTCTTATTAAGATGTCGTGAGTCTTGTCCCGACGTCTATCATAGCTATTAGAGGTTTCATAGATACACAGTAGTAGTTGAGGAGTCTTTTCATTTCCATTGTTAAATATTTATGACTTGAGTTGCCTCTTTTGGCCAATTGAATGTTTATTTAAAATATTTTGAGTTATCTATGTTGAGACGCTTTGAGAAAACCTTTATTTTAAGTTCATGCATTATTTATTAAGTCTTCCACTGAGAGTTGAGCCAGGTCAAGGGTTCTCTTAGGGACAACAATGGTTCTCGAGTGCCGGCCACGTCTAGGATCTAGGCTCAAGGCGTGACAGACCCATGACGTCATGCTTGAAAGAAATTCTACAAGCGAGTTGCTCTTCTAAACAATAGTGCAACATGTACCTTATGTAGGAGTGAACATATTTATTACTAGGAAAGGTAGACTACACAAACGAGTGTCAAGCAAAATTACATACAATCCCAAACGACAGTTAATGATTAAATATTGAAATGAGTTTAAGATATACGTATTTAACAAGTGAAGACTTACATATTAAATCATGAAATATATTTTAGATACCGGTTAAATATTGATGTCCCTGTTGAGGACCAATTTTTAAGAATTACATTATTTGATGTGGCACAATACTATTTTGGTTGCGAAGTAAAAGACAATGCTCACTCTACATCTATAAAATATCAGCCCATACAAATAATATTATCCTATTTTTAGTTAGATACTAATATCTAAGAATTTCCTATTTCACATTAAGAAGAACTTGAATACTATCACAAGTTGGTATTGTGTAAGGGGAAAAAATGCAGTACCCTTCTGTAGGTTGATCGTAACTTTCAAAAGGTGCAGACAAACATGAACGTGGTAGCTATGAAGATACATGAGGTTGAAAAATAATTTGCATTAGATGAAAGCAAGGTTGAAACCCCTATTAATAAACAAAGAAGCTTGAGGATCAAGAAAGTTAGTAATAGTGAAAAGATCAAACAAATATCTATGGAGATACTTCATGTTGAATAACAAATAGTAACTGTTGAAAGTGAGATTTTTTAATCCCGATAATCATATATTACTAAATGTGGGAAGCTCCAAAGTGTAAAGTTGAATTACTATTTTATCCTTACACTAAATGATAATGTAATTAAAATATTTAATTAATTAAGTATTATCATATCATACTATTATTAAATTAATATTACTTAATGTGAGAAAACTATTTAATGTGAAAGAGCTATTCACTTTCTGCAACCTCATTTTATAAGACTAAAAGCGAATGCGGAAAAAAATAATAATTATGGTTCAATACTTCAATTGTGGACCTCTTAAATGTAGGATATGCACTAATATTCATTTTTTCTTAATGATCTGTATATAATAAATATTTGAAGAGGAATATGATTTCATGGATACATATTAAATAGTAAATAAGGGATATACAAAGTTGTTATTTGAAAGTTGGAAAGAACATTGTGTCATAGTTTAAGGCTTTTCGTCTTCAACAATAAAACTTTTGATTTTCTTTAGTTATCCAACTTAATTGATAATGAATGATCTTATCTAATCCATTAAATTATGCTCAATGATCAACTTATATAAATGAATTTATAAATTATGAATATGTACAACTCTCTCCATTAGGAGAACTAGTAGAGGAAAGATACAAATTTAACGAGTTAGTGTATTTTTCAGATTTGTTATTTTTTGTGAATGTGTTCGTAAATATATATTATTCTTATTTATATAATATTTTATGAGTTTTAAGTTTTATAATTTATCATTGTTTCTTATATTCATGTTTATGAGCTAAAATCATACCGATGTATTGATGTAGAGCTGTTAGAGATTGACTTTTGGTCCTCTTATATGTCATGCCTTTACTATTGGCTTTGAGTATTTGCTAAGCTATAAGTTGTTTGAAACTTTAATTTTTGATACTTTAAATTTGCTGAAGTTGGTAAAATAAAAGTGTATAAATGAAAAGAATAGGTATTCATATATAATATTTTGGTGATTTATGTTTATTAATGTTTTCCTAATTATATAATTATAAGTGAATGAATGAAACTACTCTAACCATTGAAATTGGTAATCAAAACAAAAAAGTGAAATTCACATCAAGAACATTACTTATGAAAGATTAACATGTAATATATGAATACATTAAATATTGCTCAAAATATATTTCATTATACATTTTATTATTGAATTTTGTAGTTTCAAATAATATTTAATCATCTATTGTTCAACGAAGAAGTCATTCGAATATAAGCTTACTATTTATCTATTTCATCTTGTACTTTTTAATTTTATTATTTTATTTATTACAATGTATTTTTAATATGATTTATTTTGTATGAACTACTTGTATGGGACACATATGCAACCCAGATGTCTAGAAACTAGTAATATATAAATGCCAGAGGACCAAGAAAGTTTAAGAAACCACTACAAAGGAACATCCAATGAAAGTGAGGATACATGAGATTGGATGACACAATGTACCGGATGAAAGTGGGGATGAAACCCTGATAATTCAACTACAAAAAGAGGACTACGAAGGTTAAAGGAAAAAACCTCGTGGGACATTCGATGAAAAATAACATCAAAGTGGAAAAAAAGTAATATATAATTGATTTGAAAATTACTTATGTTTAACTCACAATACTTATTAACTTCCTAATACTAATATTTAAAAGTTACTTTACTTTTCTCAACGAGCAACTTCACCTAACATCACTTTTATTATTAACTTACTTTCTCTTACGTCAATGAATTTGGTTAACTGATTTACTAAACATTCAATGTTGCACATTATTACTTCCCAATAGATCAAATACAATCTCCTGCAGAAAATCTAAACTTCATACAACTGGAAAAGGAAGCAGTGCATCCTACACAATAGGTATTTCTTAACTATGTATGGAAAAATGAATACTACAGAATAATAGATGTTCATTGCCTATTTATGACAAATTAAACACTTTAAAGACTAACAATTGTTATTAATGATTGCACTATATTTAAGATCACTGCAAAATTACATACGCCCTTTGGGACACGAGAAGAGATGTGTCACACCAACTATTCAAAATTTGTCGCCACCAATTCACGAATGACACAACCAACATCGAGGTATATCTAATATGTTAAATACTTATCATAGTTCATAATTAATAAAACCCTTCTGCTCAATTCACTTCACAGGTGACAAAGGAAAATCCATTACTTCTGGACATAAAGTTGATCAACATGACAAAACAACAATAAATCAAGCACAATATACATGTAACATCTCAGACAATCCCCCAACAAAATTCATTGTTCAACAATTCGTGTCTTGTCTCTTTTTAAGAACCACTACTTAACTAACTTACATTTTGATTTGACTTGCAAAGTTGATGTTTTTAAATGCGTTTTTCATGTATGTTCTAAATATAATACTAACTCTATCTTACTCTAATAACCATTGCAGACTGTTGTCTTACCATATCAAATCTAACATGTGATAAAGGAAAACCCATTCCTTCTAGAAGTAAAGGTGATCATCACGACAACCACACAATAAATGATATAAACCACATATGTAAGAACTAAGATAATCATGTAAAATTTTAGATACATGAGTAGTCCCTACAGGATGAACACATTTGAATACACATACATAAATATTACATGTTTTGTCTAAATGTATAAAACGTGCTTCCTCTTATAGAGAAAGGGTTATTTCTAAGCGCATTACGAAAGGTAGAAAATCATATATTAGCAAGTCAAACAATAGCAGATCTAGAAGGTGAACATCTGCCTTTGAAGAAGCTACCTAATATAAATTGACTATTTAGAGCATTATCTGAAGAGTCTGAAGCTGAAGGTACAGAGAAAAAAACCTATTTGTATCCTACATAAATTGAACATTCAATACCTTTATGAAATTAGAGTTTTAACATATATCTCCCACCACATTTATATATGTAGGAGTTGTTGCTTACAACTTATCTTTATTATTTCTGCATGTGTTAAAAATGGTCCCATAATGCATTTATTGTGTTGCAAAAAGATTTGAACATGAACCTCCAGCATTCTGTTTCGCAAGCGGCTATATAAAATTGGCAACCATTGAAGCTCCAACAAAACTATATGAAATGTTTGTGGTTCTGCAGATGCTATAGAGTTTCACAAAAATATTCGTTCATATAATAGCATCTTTGCTTTTACATCTTTTGGTGTTAATATGGATATGGAAATAGCATCTGCAGGAAAAACAATGTACACATTCAGGACATAAGATCAAATTTATCACGATCTACCATCATTGGTATCGCATGATAACAATCCTTGTTACTTCCAACTATACTTCTTTGATACATACAACGAGTTGACCAATAAGATATCAAAATTCAAAGAAGAAATTCTATCGGACACAGTCACAAGAAAGATCAAATAGGTTATTAGGGGAAATCCATATGCACAAATCTTTTTTACAACTAAAAGACCAATCAAATTTCTACAATTTCCAACTTTAAGTTGCTGCAAATGCCTCTTTGGATCAATGAGTGTACAACACACCCTGAGTCAATTAAATTGCAGCAATTTAGATAGATGGAAACAAAGCAAATATACCTTTTGAGTAAGAAATTATTGTTCACGAGTATTCAGGGTACACGCATAGATTAAACACTATTTCGATTGTTATGGATCTCTTCAATATTCTTTGTTGTTCCCAAGAGGCGAGAGAGGATGGCATCAAGGAATAAGAAAACATCACACAAGAAGCGGCCACTCCCCAACTCTGAACAATGATTTACCAACATTCATATCAACTGCTGCAATATTAGCCTAAAAGGAACAAGGTAACCTGTATCACCTTCTCCCCTTTTTTAGTAAAACATTACTCACAATATTCTTCACAAGTTAGATACTAATTAAAAAACACATGCAAAAGATACCATAATGATGACAAATATTAAAAGACTCTTACCAATAAAGGGTAGTACCAACAAAGTATTAGGATTAATTGTTGTGGCATGAAAAATAGGACTAGCTAAAATTTACTTAAATACCATAAAATATTAATTACCTCCCATCCGGGTCATTGCACTTTAGTATGCTATCAGCTTAAATTAGTGTTGTTTCTAGGTATATGGTGTGTTACACTTAGTTACTACATTAAAATAAAAATGCAAAAATACAACTTTTTGATGTGCATTAAAAAAGGGGCATTAGAGTAGTTTTCCTCACGGTAAATATTATGTACACTATTTTCATGTATCAAAAATACTACTACCAACATTGTAAAAACTGCAAATAATTTTGGAAAATTCTCCTATTAAACACTAGTGTACATTAAAGCCATTCCAAAGACATAGCACCCCTAACACACTAAAAAAGGGACATAAGAGAATAGGGCATACCATTAAAAGAAGCGAACTGCGAAAGAGGGTTACTAGATTTCGACAACATCATAAATGTTTAGGAGAGGTTGTTATATGATTAAATGTTTCAAGGACACTTCATCCAATTCTAAGTGTCAATGATCGGTAGTCATTATATAACCCAACTAAATGAGTTGGAGTCGAATCCCATAGGGAGTGGTACGTGTTTGAGAATCAATTTAAAAGTATAAATATGATCAAATCAGTCATAGGAATGGACATTACCAAATAAAAACATTACTCAAATTAAAGGGTGACACGAATGTCAAATGGGGGTTTTGGTTTGAAATTATCAACTACAGCAGCAAACAACACAAAAGTAACAATAATAAGACGCGTTCTTGGGATATGATTCGATTACAGGCTAATATAGACAGACGGGTAATTGCAACTGTTAGAAAATAGTTGAATGTCAGTGAGTAAGCTAAGTCATAGAGGGAATAAATTTTCTCTCGAACAATTTATCCCGAATCAAGTTGGTTTCTCTCGAACACCAACAAGAAAGAAAATAAGGCCAACCTACACCTTAGTCTATTCACTCTGTCGAGCTGAATATGTGGGAATGAGTTTAGGATTCACTCTCTCGAGCTGAACCCATATCAACCCAATAACCACTGACCATTAATCAACAATCTTGGTTTAAAAACCTCTCTCTCGAGCAAGACAAAAGCACGAAGGTAGAACTTCATTTGCAACTACAATTCTTTAAATTAAACCACAATTTCAGATTAAACTCACTTCAAAACATCATTTAAACTAACAATTAGCAATACCCATAAACTAAATCAGCCCATAATCCCATAATCACACCCCAAGAATTGGGGTTTAGCTAGACATCATAAAAAGATAAAAATTGTTACCAAACTGTGTTTCCATCAACTGGGTAAGATTAATTTCGTCCTTACAATGCTCCAAGTTGAAAAATCTCAAACACCCACTTTCAAGTTCTCAAAAGTGAAAAACTTCAATTCTGCAAAGCTTAGAAAAAACTAGTCTCAACACTTAGAGTTCAAACTGAAAAATTACTCTCATGAATGTTCAGAATAAAAATTTCATACTAAAATTAATGTTTGAAAACGTATTTAAAGTCGCCAAAAATATGCTGCGAAGGACCATTCGGCGTAGTAAGTCGGGCTCGCCGATCAGTTTGATCCGCCCTTTGGTCAATTTTCTCACCTTTCTGCCTTGGCCTTCAGCTCCTCAAGTTCTTTAACTTTGGGTGATCCAGCACTGCATCGCGGAACTACGCGGCGATCCGCCGACTGCTCCTTTCTCTCGCCAACTTGATTTTCTCCTCCAGGGCTTGGCACACTGGAACTTTAGGTGGTCAAGAGGTCGTTCGGCGATTCGTCAAAGGGACTTGGTGATCACCAGACTCTCATTTCTTTGATCCTTTAGCTCGCTTTGTTCCTTTTTGCAAATTAGTGTCCATGCTTTGTTCCTCAATCTATGTACCTAGATATCAAGGATTTTACATAAGTTATTTACACAAACTAAGCATTTGAGGACACTAAATCATTATAAATAAAGCCCTAAATGAGTCCAAATCTAGGACTCATCAACACCCCCAACTTAAACTTTTGTTTGTCGTCAAGTAAAACTCAAGCTCAGCAGTTCAAAAAGGATGCCTCAAACAGTGCTACACAAGACTCAATCATGAATGCACACAAAAAGACTCAACTTACTTATGCAAGGATCAATTGTGCACTCAAAGGTTCAAGTTGTGACTCACCATTACCAAAGATTCTCAAGCTCACAATACTTACTTCAAATACAAGTTCAAGCTCAACAAAGGTGCTCAAATTCCCTACACAAAGAATGATTCCATAATCACACATTATTCTTCAAAAAATTGCAAACTTCAGAATCACATACAACTCCAACACTCGCTAAGATAAACACATGCATGACTTCACCCATATGTTTGCCCATATTTTCCAACCAACAATTGTTTCAGCTCACTCAAGATCAAAAAGGACTTTTTAATGCTTGTAACGGGGCTGAGTGTAAAGGTATGGTCATTTAGGCTCAGTGTATGCTATCATCATGAAATGTAGTATAAACAACACTTTCTTCCCTTTTCATCAACAATTTCATTCATGCTCAAAATTCACCCCTTTATTCATTTTCCATAGAATGTCGGAAACCCATTTTCTTTTGCAACTTTATTTCATAACTTTTTCATTCCTCTTTTTTCTTTTTCTTTTTTTTGTATGGAGGGGTTTCATCTTTTTCAAAACCATGGGTAAAGGGGAATTTCTTCACACTTCTTGATTTACCTTCTCTTTTCACCACACCCCCTAACTTAGGCTTTTGGCCTAAGTTGGATATTTCAACAAACCACATCTCATGAGGATTAAGGGTGAAGAGATAAAGAAAGGTCACAATTTCATCAAGTTTCTTCAAAGAAAACGGTAAGGCTCAAAGGGTGCTCAAGCAAAGTTCACCACTCAAAAGGCAGACCACAAAAGAGGTATAATATCAAATTGTTTCACTCTTTAAAATTGTTGCCTAAGATCATTTCAAGAGCTTGCATCACTTAGTCAATGGGGAAAATTCTAGGTGTCATCACAAATGGTTCACGGTAAGCTCATCACACAAGGCATTGGCACCAATATCAAACAAGACTCTACACTTTTGCAAGTGTGCAATGTTCATCACAAGAGCCTCTATTCGATAACCGGCTAGTCACAACGAGATTCAAAAAGTTCATATATTGTCTATGCAACTTCACTTGGCCTCATGGTAGTCGCACATTCATTTTTGTTAAATTGAGAACACTATTCAAGTCATCGGTATTGATCAAGCTCGATACTCAAATTTGCACGAGAACAGCCACCTTCAAACACAATCCAAAAAATTTCAAAGGGGTCAAAAACCATTTACAAAGAAAACAAGGAGCCACAAGCTCAAACATCCAAAAAAACAGTGCCAAAACACAATTTACAGTACAAACCCCAATGTATAGACAAAACAATAATCACAAGAGGTAGGTATGGAAATACCTCACCCCACCACAAATAAAAACAAATTGTCTTCAAATGCAATAAAGTATCAAAATATCAATAGAAATAACAGAGAGGGATGTAAAGAGAAGTCATGTCTAGGTAGTCGCTCTATCTGTCGGAGCATCAGTGATAGGTGTAGTACTCTGATCATAGGCATCATTGCCCGGGGTCACAGGAGAAGTAGATCTGGCTATGGTGGTGTGTGTCAAATAAATCCATACAGCTGAATCTATCATCGCCTCATCAACATCTGTCAGGCCCTCATAGGAAGCCTCCTCATCAACACCAAGATGCTCCTCATCGGTCTCAACCTCATACTCGGCAGCAGGTACCTCATCTGCCCAAATCTCATCTACGGTGGTGGTTGGAGGAACATCTGGATCAACTGGAAAATCAGGGATCTCCACTGTCCCAAAAATCATTAACATGTTGGTGGAGTTCAGCTGGTCCACATCGCTCCTCAGCACAGCAATAACGGCCTTTAGGGTCGTCACCTCCTCAGTAGCCCCTTGGCCACGCCCGCACACCACTATCATTGCCGCAAGGGCATTAATGGTAGAACTCAGGGGTATCACAGCATCGACGAGGGCTCCCTCGATCATGCCAGGAAGAGTGGCCTCAAGTCTGGCGGCACACTTATTGGCAGAATGTGTTAGCTGCCCCATCCATAACAATGCAGCCTGAGTGAGCGGGGGTCGGCCAACAATAACAACAGTACCACATCTGGGAGGCAAGGGAGTAGTAAAGGTACTAGGCGTTATAGAAGGAGCAGTGCTAGGTATACCTGAAGGCCCATGGGCCGGAGTAGGCAATGTTGCCTCTGCAGGTAGTGTCTGAGGATCAACAATCGGGGATATATCCACCGGGGCTGCCTTCTTATTTTTGGCCTCATCTTTCAAGTACTCTGCCTCTATCATCTGGATGTTGGTAGAAGATGTGGGAATCACTTCCACATCGTTCTTCTTATCTCTAGGAATCTGAGCTTATCTGCACATCTCAGTAATTAACACCAGGAATGGAAGGGATGTTTGCCTCTGTTTGGCCCTCATAAGCATCTCCTGTGCAATGATCATCCCAGGTTCAACCTCGTCCCATCAATGATACACCCAAGACAGGCTGCTTTGGCATGGCGAAGAATCATTCTGGGACAACATGATAGTACTGCTGATAAAGCCAAACCAGAATCTTGCTGATATATTTAGATCCCTCTTCTCAATGGGTGCCCTAACCTCAAGCGACTTGGGAGTACCATCTGAAATTAAAGGAGCCAACCACTTCTTCATGTCTTATAATGTCCTTGTCCTAATCTTATATTGGCAATCATCCTCAATTCGTGTTAAAACCCACAAGATTGCATTGATAGCATCACTATTACATTTAACATTTTTACCCCTGACGACCACATAGTCAACTGACTTGAATTTGACTGTCGGTTTCTTCCCTTGTGGCACCAAGGCTCCGTAAGCAGTAGAGAACTTCCGTACCCAATTTGGGAAATAAGAGCCTCAGGGTTGGGTGAACAGCTGGAACTTGTGCTTCCTCAGGCAGCTCATGATCTCCGAATACCTGTCTATGACGCCATCAATAGACAGTCTCTTCTACTCGTTAATGGTCCTCAGCCCCTCTGTCTTCAGTCTGTTCATAGACCGTGGGGGAAGACCCCCTACCGGTGGTGCTAGGGCAACATCTTATGCAGAAGCCGAAGGAGTAGTAGTGGCCTGGGTAGTCCTAATCCTAGATGGATCATTCATCCTCTTGGATCGCAGCTCTTCCCTCTAGGCTGCCAGTAGCTCATCATCCCCAGGCTCATAATTGGTAGCCCGAGGATCCTGGTGCTCACCCTCACTCTTAGAAGTGGTGAGGTGAGTGGCATAGATGTCGTCACTGTCAGAGATGGCCTTCGATGACGCAGGTGTAGGTGCCTTGCCCTTTCCTTTTTTCTTCCCACCAGTTGTGGGTTGTTTGGTAGCCTTAGCCATGGATGTTGTTGCATCCTCGTTGATTGTTATCCCCTTTGACCGTTTGCGGGGCGACATGTCTCTACCGGCCACTTTTGGGTCTACGCATATCTTCAAGAACATCAAAAAGAGTTAGAAAATGTTCAAACAAAATTGCAGAAAAGCAATTGCAGACAGATTCGCCGAACCAATTGGCGAGTCGCCGAATCACTTTGGCAAGCCATATCGGGCTCGCCGAAAGGATTGGATAAAAAATTTCTCTGAAAAAATGGCATGTCGGCGATGGGAGAGGCTTTTCGACGAATTGTAGACATCATTCGATGAGCACAGACTAGCCCGCCAAAAGTTACAGTGCATTTTAGGGGTTAGGGGCGCAGAAAGGGAGATCAAGAAAGATAATCGGTGAGTCATCGAGTGCACTCGGCGAACTCAGGCTTCTCACGGAAAGTGACAACACCCAATTTCTAATTTAGCATGAAATTAAACGTGATCTAGGAGGATTTGACAAACCACCGAGTGGTTCTTGGAGCTCGACCCAGCTCTCCAAACTGCCCAACGTGCCTATTTTCAACCCCAACTTATAAATTCAATCCCGTAGCCCCTAAAAACAAAATCAAACCATGCACTCATTCAATTAAACTTAGGCCCATACTACCCATGCCCCCGGGATACTCAAACTTCTCTCAGTTTGGCCAAATTTGGCCATTTGACGACTTTAGCCCTTAGGAATGACGTCAAACGCTCCATCATCGGGTAAAATACGTTATTTAGCACAAATGCGGGTTACTTAGACTTCACCCAACTAGACCCAACAACAAAATAGCACAACCCCATAATTTTAATCAATTTTAAGGCATAACATATTCGGGAAATTAACAGTCAAGGCATTATAGGCACGATATTCAAATTAAAACAGTCATACAAGCGCACAATTACAATCAGAGAGGCCAGTACACATCACTAAGACAAGAACAATTGCAAATGAGTAAAAATTGCTAAATACGAGTTCGGGGTTCGGAAAACCAACCTTAGAAGCTGAATAAATAAGATGTAAAGCTAGGCGGCAACGATATCCAACTATGAACACACAATCGATGACTAATATGCGATAAAAACACAAGAATATATGAAAATATAGTACAGGTGAAAGTTTGGGAAGTTAAAAAGTGAGGCAATGTGAAAGATTGTGAACTTTTGAACTTTTGGCATTTAAAACCGTCCAGTTCTCGCCCATTCGGCAACATTAATTTTACTCGCCGACCCACTTGGCTTCATGCCGAGTGTGAAATTACCTCACCGAGTTTTATAGGACCTTCAGTAAATGTGGGGGTCCAAACGGCAGACAAAGTCGTGGTCGCCGACCTGTTCGACGACACACCGATTTGCTCATGGGCTAGTCGTGTTTTACAAACTCTAATTTTGGAATTTCTTGAGTCCAACGGAGGTCCAAATTAGGCTCGCGACCTCTAATGTGAGTCGTCGACTGGACATTTAGCTCGCCAATCTACACCTTTCAAACAAATTTAACACTTTGACCTGGACAATCAACACGCGATTATTTCACAAGCAAAAAGAAAGAAAATAAAACTTGGGTTGCCTCCCAAGCAGTGCCTTAGTTAACATCGTGGCACGACACAAGTCCTCACTCAAACTTCCTTCTTGGGGTTGGCCATAGTACGACTAGGCAACTCCCCTTGTTGTCTTGTGTTTAAATGAGACGAGATATGACCCATCTGGGTCTCCAAATGTTTAGAGACGTAATAGGAGGTGACTGTTTGGCTAAGGGTCGACACATCTTCCTTCATCTCTTTCAAAATTTTGTCTGACCCCTCAACCTTGTTGAGGATATGAGAGACCAAGTCCTCTGATCGACCACCCTCAGAATCCTTTTGCTTTTGACGCTCGTGGGGAGGAATGTACTAGTCGTTCCCCCATCCCTTTCCTTCCAAGTGGGATTACGATCCCTCCATTCTTTATCACTATCTCTCCAACCTTGGTTACCACCCTACCTCGGGTAGTTTGCATGATAACCACCTCCTTGGTTGGCTAGGAAATTCACCTCCTAATTATACAACCCTTCAAACTTGGATTCTTCGGGTTCACACACCCAACACCCACGAATTGACACTCTTAGCACCAGCTCCCATGACATTTTTAGACAAAATGTCAAGTTGGGTCATGATTTTGGCCATGTTTTGGTCCCTCTCCTAGTCTTTCTCCATCTTCTCCTTGGTCAATTTGAAAGTGAGGGAAGAGACCTGGTCTTCGTGGGTGTACTATGTGCGTTTGATCTTGGTCATGCCATCCAAGAGTTGAGCTGCTATCACATAAGGTTGTTGTATCAAACCTCTGGGAGGAACTTGTTCACCTACCCCCTTGTTTACTGAATCAAGGCTTCGGTAAAAGTACTACAGCCAAAACGTTGTTAGGCAAACCATGTGTTGCGCATTGCAGCACCAAATTCTTGAATCGTAGCCAGGTCTCATGAATTTGCTCACCCTCCAAATGCTTAAAGCTCTGAATGTTGTCCCGAAGTGTCATCATCTTCGAAGGGGGGAAAATCGCACATGAAATGTGGCAATAAGCTCTTCCAACGAAGTGATAAAATCTCTTGGCAACTCGGCCAACCACTTGCATGCTTCTCCCATCAGGGAAAATGGGAATAACCTCAATCGGGTTGATTCTTGGGATATGTTCTTGAAGGAGAACGGCCCGCAAACATCAACAAAACTTTTTATATGCTCATGGGGATCCTCATGAGCCAAACCACCAAACATCCCCTCTAATTGCAAGAGCTGCGACATAGTGCTAATAAAGTGGAACACAGGTTCCCTTCAACCGGAGGCAAACGAAGGGCACCAAATCCACCGATAAGATGAGGGTCATTAGCATTAGGCTCATTGACATCGTTCAGGTTACCGATGTCGTCTTGGTGGCCCACTTGGCTACCATTGCTTCCGTTCACACTTATTTCCTCTGTTCAAAACATAAACAAACAAACCAAAACTAAAAATAAGTAGATTCAACTAAGACTAAAAAGAACAAAAATCAACTTAACCAAAAATTCTAAAACAACACCAAACCCCGGCAGCGGCGCCATTTTGATTTAATGTGTCAACGACACTTCATCCAATTCTAAGTGTCAACGATCGCTAGTCAGTATATAACCCAACTAAATAAGTTGGGGTCGAATCCCACAGGGAGTGGTACGTGTTTGTGAATCAATTGAAAAGTATGAATATGATCAAATCAATCATAGCAATAGACATTATCGAATAAAAATATAACCGAAATTAAAGGGTGACATGAATGTCAAATAGGGGGTTTTGGTTTGAAATTATCAACAACAACAACAAACAACATAGAAATAACAATAATGAGATGAGTTCTTGGGATATTATTCGATTATAGGCTAATATAGATAGATAGGTAACTGCAACGGTTAGAAAATAGTTGAATGTCAGTGAGTATGCTAAGTCATAGAGGGAATAAAAATTTTCTCGAACAATTTATTCTGAATCAAGTTGGTTTCTCTCGAACACCAACAAGCAAGCAAATAAGACCAACTTATACCTTAGTCTATTCATTCTCTCGAGCTAAATATGTGGGACTGAGTTTAGGATTCACTCTCTCGAGCTGAACACATATCTACCCAATAACCATTGACCATTAATTAACAATTTTGGTTTTAAAACCTCTCTCTCGAGCAAGCCAAAAACACGAACATATAACTGCATTTGTAACTACAATTCCATAAATTAAACCACAATTACTGATTAAACTCACTTCTAAACATCATTTAAACTAACAATTAGCAATCCCCATAAACTAAATTATCCCATAATCACACCCCCAAGAATTGGGGTTTTAGCTAGACCTCATAAAAAGAAAAAAAGCATTACCAAATTGTGTTTCCATCAACAGGGTAGGATTAATTTCATCCTTACAATGCTCTAAGTTGCAGAATCTCAGAGACCACTTTCAATTTCTCAAAAGTGAAAAACTTCAATTCTCCAATGCTTAGGAAAAACTAGTCTCAATACTCAGAGTTTAAACATAAAAATTACTCTCATGATTGTTCAGAATAAAAATTTCATACTAAACTTAATGTTTGAAATCATATTTGTAGTCGCCAAAAATATTTTGCGAAGGACCATTAGGCGCAGTAAGTCGGGTTCGCTAATCAGCTCAGCGATCTGCCTTTTCGTCAATGTTCTCGCTTTTCTGCCTTGGACCTCAGCTTCCTCAAATTCTGTAACTTTAGCCAACCCAACACTACATCGCAGAACTACTCGGCGATCCGCCGACTGCTCCTTTCTCTCGCCAACTTGATTTTCTCCTTCAGGGCTTGGCACACTGGAACTTGAGGCGGTCAAGAGGCCGTTTGGTGACTCGCCAAAGGGGCTTGGAGATCACCAGGCTCTCATTTCTTTGATCTTTCAGCTCGCTTTGCTCCTTTTTGCAAATTAGTATGCATGCTTTGTTCCTCAATCTATGTACCTGGAAATCAAAGGTTTTACACCAGTTATATGCACAAACTAAGAATTTGAGGATACTAAATCAAACCATGCACTCATTCAATTAGACTTACACCCATACTACCCATGCCCCCAGGATACTCCATCATCGGGCAAAATATGCCATTTAGCATAAATGCGGGTTACATAGACTTCACCAGACTAGACCCAACAACAAAATAACACAACCCCACAATTTTAATCGATTTTAAGGCATAAAATATTTGGGAAATAAGCAATAAAGGACTTATAGGCACAATATTCAAATTAAAACAGGCATACAAGCGCACAATTACCATCAGAGAGGCCCAACACAGATCACTAACATAAGATCAATTGCAAATGAGTAAAAATCCCTAAATAAGTTGTAAAGCTAGGCGGCAACGATATCTAACTCTGAACACACAATCGACAACTAATATGCGATAAAAATACAAGAATATACAAAAATATAGTATGAGTGTAAGTTTGGGAAGTTAAAAAGTGAGCGAATGTGAAAGATTTTAGACTTTTGAACGTTTGGCCTTTAATACAGTCAAGTTCTCGCCCATTCTGCAACATTAATTTTACCCGCCGACCCAATCGGCGGAACGCCAAGTGGGAACTTACCTCGCCGAGTTTTACAGCACCTCCAGTAAATGTGGGGGTCCAAACGGCGGACAAACTCATGGTCGCCGACCTGTTCAGCGACACGCCGATTTACTACTGGGCTCACCGAGTTTTACAGACTAAAATTTTGGAATTTATTGAGTCCAATGGCAGTCCAAATCGGGCTCGTCGACCTCTTCGACGAGTCACCGACTGGACATTTAGCTCGCCAATCTGCACCTTTCAAACAAATTTAACACTTTAACCTGCACAATCAACACACAATTATTTCACAAGTAGAACGAAAGAAAATAAAACTTGGGTTGCCTCCCAAGCAGTGCCTTAGTTAATGTCGTGCCAGGACGCAAGTCCTTACTCAAACTTCATTCTGGGGATTGGCCATAGTATCACTAGGCAACCCCCCTTGTTGTCTCGGGTTTAAATGAGACAAGATATGACCCATCTAGATCTCTAACTATTTGATAGAGACGGAATGGGAGGTGACCGTCTGGCTAAGGGTCAACACATCTTCCTTCATCTCTTTCAAAATTTTGTCCGACCCCTCAACTAAGCATGGCAACTGAACCGGAACCGGGACAGACCGAAATCGGTCACCACAGACCTAAACCGTATCGGAACTGGTAATTCTGGAAAAAATATGTATACCCGTCCCGGACCAGTAACGGACCGGGACCGGACCGTACCGGAAACCAGGTCCCAACAACTATATTTAAAATAAAATTATTAAAATTAAAAAATTAGGAACATTAGTCAAACAATATTAAAACTTTTATAATTTTAAAGTTAAAAATTTATACTTTTAAATACAAAGTTTCAAACTTTAAAAGTATAAAAGTTTAAATTTCACAATTCAAACTTTAAAACAATAAAAGTTTAAATTTCACACTCAAAAGTTTGAAAATTTAAATTCAAACTTTAAAACTATAAAAGGTTAAATTTCACCCTTTAAAAGTTGGAAAATTCAAATTCAAACTTTAAAACTATAAAAGGTTAAATTTCACCCTTTAAAAGTTTGATAATCCAAATTCAAACTTTAAAACTATAAAAGTTTAAATTTCACCGTTTAAAAGTTTGAAAATTTAAATTCAAACTTTAAAACTATAAAACTATAAAAGTTTAAATTTCACACTTTAAAATTTTAAAATTTTAAATTTAAGACAATAATTTAAAAAAAATTAAGGTGAATAGCCTATACTTTTATTATTATTAATTAAATAGTACAAGTTGAATTACAAAATATTAGTAGAGTATTAAAAAATCTAATCTACAGAGCCACCTTCTACGAAGGGTTCTGTTTGAATTAGACCTCGAATTATTACACTCATACTAATAGACATTTAAATTTAATAGTTCATGCTACCAAGGAAATCTTTTTTTTAATCATTTAACATTTCTCTAGTAACATGCTCTGGAATTGGTTGATTAGCTAGTTCCTCCATTGCATCAATGCCGTGATCACTAAAATCTTGCATTATTTCATCAACGTCATTTTCAAATTTGGTCAGTAAAGGTAGATGACCATAACTCCTTCTCTCACCATTAATTCAATCTCTAAATAGTACCGATATCTCTAAGCTATCTATTGCTAATGAATATCTATGATCTCCAATTTGAAATCTTGTTGCACTAAAAGCGCCTTCCGAAGCTACAGAAGATGCTTGAATAGCTAACACATCTCGAGCAACCGGTTGAAGTTTTGGAAATCCCTGGCTGTGATTGCTCCACCATTCTAGAAGATCAATAGTAGTAGGTTCTGTATTTTGATTAATATATGCATCAAAATCATTTCTATCATTATGAGAAAGTTCAAGATAACTATCTATCATATCATCAATATCATCTTCATTATTATATCTACTCCTAGAACTTTGAGGCTCTTCATTACGTACTACATTCATTATATTAGAATTATACA